>VDFB02003900.1:7488-73455 GCA_007258455.2 Sequoia sempervirens | reverse complement strand
TGTAGTATGTGCAATGGGAAAATGACAATGCACAACTAGAGCAGTAGGGTGATCCCACAATAATGGTTTACACTTTTTGGGACATCTCAATTTTTGCTGAAATCACATATTTTTAGAAAATATAATGATTTAAGTTTTGAAAAGTTTTGTTTAAAGGATTCCAATTGAATATGGTTTGATCAAACCACCTTAGATCAAACCCCCTTAGATAGAACCCCACTAGTTTTAAACCATGCCTATAATAGAGTCTCCTTTACACCTATCAAAATGCTAATAAAAAACCACTTTTGATTTACCTTTTGGGGGATCAAATGAATTTATTTAAAATTTATTTTTTGTAAGTATGTAGTCCTTATTATAAGTTTCCCAAAAAGTATAATTTTAAATATATTTAATTTGATTATTATATTTATTTTTTATTTCTTGTGAATGTAGGTTTTTCTAATCTAAAATCAAGCTCTTGTTCTTCACATGTGGAAAAAATAGTAGAATACCCAAAACAATTGAAAATATCTATGCACTTGATATTGATGTCTTTATCCAAAAATAAATAAAATGAATTTTGATACATACAAAAAAAGTTGTGTTAGCAAGTAAACCTATGTCTAAATTATAACTGATTTGACTTCAAAACTTAATTAAGAAAACAATATTCAATAAAACACTATGAAACCAATTACATGCACTAGATATCATAGTTACGAATCTAAATTGGAAAAAAATAGAATTTTATCCTTCATAGAAAAAAATTTATATGTTAGCAAGTACACGCCACTCTCTGAAAATGGTGCTTACTGTAGACACTAAAAAAAATCCTAAGTCTATGAGCGTCATTTTTCTTGGTCTTCACCCTTCAATAATTGAATAATTTTAATTATTCAATTATGTTTGATCATATTCCTCTATTAATTAGATAATTTTTAATTATTTAATTAATTCACTTTCTAATCTCTATTCTATCCCGACAGATTAAATAATTTAATTGTGTCACTAATGTACCCTATTTTCCTCTATAATTAAATAAATCACCATTTATTTAATTATTTTTCTATAGTCAGATAATAATTATTATTTGACTCTTTATTCTTCCATGATTAAATAATTGTTTAAATTATTTAATCCCTCTCCAATTTGCATGCTCACATTTAATTAAATTGAGTAAATTTAATTAAATACTCCATCTTTTATTTCCTCCAAATAAATAATATGAATGAATTATTTATTTTCCACTTGTCCCTTTTCTCCAATTTCCTCCATTTTTGAATATCTAGGCTCCATTTTGGACAAAGATACCCTGTTATTATTTCATGTCATAGTCTGCATGTCTTGCATAGCCTGCATGTCTGTCATAGCTTACATGTCTATCTGTCATGATTCCTCCAAGAATAGCATATTCTTGGTGCATCAATTCTAGACCATTGATCTTGGCATCTTTCTAGAAGTTTAATCTTGACCATCCATTATGTAACCTCCCTCTCATGCATCCTCCACCTTTGATCTTGGAATCCTTCTAGAGGATTAATCTAGACCATCCATTCGAATGGTTTTCTATAAAAACAACCATCCTCTCTCACTTTCAACTTAATAGCCATTATCTCCAACTTTCTTGCTTACTGTTTTCAGGTATTTGCACAAATTCAAAAACAAATCTGAGGGAAATATTGGCAGAAGAAGGAGAGACAAAAGAAGTGAAGCAACCACAATGGGGAGTGTTTATTCATGAATGCTTTCATTTTAATTCCTTATTGTTTGTCTTTTCTTGTTTGATGTGGTTTTATAGCTTAGAAGTGTTGGTTTTCACTTTATCTATGCTATTTTATTTTTAACTCCATCTCACATTGGTGAACCTGACACGAATCTTACAATTTTGTAGAGAAATTTGTTTATTTTTGTTGTTTTACAAGTTACAACCAAGAATTCACACAAAATTTCGTCATCTTCTTTTGAGTATAGAAAAATGGGAAAATAAAATATTAAAAAATAATTTTATTTTTTTTGTAGGCCTCATTTTTAGCTTTCCGAAACTTCAAATGGTTTAAAATTTTGTTAAGATTTGAGAAAGTTATGGCTGTTTTAGTATTTACTTTTAAAATTTATTTGTTAAAACTTGTGTTTTCTTTTGCCTATAACATTTTTTTATGCAAAATCTTGGAAAAATACTTTCTGGGTTTTGAAGGTATGAGTTTCACCTTTCTGTGGATTCAAACGACTTAAAATTTCATTAAGTTTTGAGAAAGTTATCATTGTTTTAATTTTTTGTTATCATTAATTTTTTTTTTTTTACTAATCTCTTATTTTCAACGTGTGGCTTTAAAGTGGAGCTCCCAAAATTGCTTCTTTTGAAGCAACACAAAAAATTGAGCTCTTAGTTTAGTTTCCTTTAAGTTCTCTAGTTCAATTTCATTTCTTTATTTTCTAGTTGTTAGCTTTTGGATTTCTAGTCTAGCTTTAATCTTTTGTGCTAACAAGGTTTTGTAGCTTTCTCGTTGGTCCAAGATCATTTTGTGAGACTACTATCAAGTGGTTTTGTAGGTTCGAGTGTCCAAGAAATTTATTTTGAAACCACTTTGCTTGTTTTAGCTTAGAAAAAATTTCATTTTGGTGCTTAAAAATCAATGATTGCCTTTCTCACATAGCTTTAACTAGGGGGTAAAAGAACACCATGTCTTAGTGTTTGAAGGTGGTAGGTATTATGCTCTCACCTTGTACAAACTTAGTGATTAGAAAGCTAGACCCATCTACTTTTGTGTTTACCCATTAGAGGGTATGTCTTAGTGGGAACAAGTACACACCCTAAAGGAATGACCCAAGCGGTAATGGGCTAAAGCCAATTCCTTCCAAACCGCTATATAAATTTGTGGCTGCGAGGAAAGTTTGCAATCAACATGACGCTACATTATAGTTCTCCTTCGGTATCTTTATGATACGAGAAACCCTTGTTCTAAGGGTTGGGAGACCTCTCAAGGGATTTTATCATCATATCCCTTGAATAGGATGCCCTTACTAGACACCTTTTGTTTTTAGAAGCCTAGCCATTTTTAGTCGTTGCTTGGTATGGTGTAGGGTACAGTATCATGCCCAAAGATACTCACTACTGACTCTCTTGAGTAGAGATAATAGTTCTTGGAAAGTGACTACCCAAGAATCTGAAGTTGGTGTGCTAGTAGAAGTGAGTGTCATGGAGGGGATCCAGTGCCACCAAAATTCTAAGTTATCTGCTCTCAAGAAGAAGAGGTGTTCAACACCAATCTAGGGTATTTCAATGGGCCTATACCAAGTATACAAACCCTTTTTCTATTAGGATTGTGCTTATTTTATTGCTACCATTTCACATCAAATTAGTCCTAAATAAATTGCTTGATACTATTTGTTGTGTTTTCCAGTCATATCTCATTAGAAATAATAAAAAATTTAGATCAAAACTATTTCAAAAAAATATCAAAACTGTCAAAACAACATTCTAGAAAACACAAAGCCACAACTACCTAATTACCAAAATTTCATAAAATCCTTGTCCAAAACTGAACCAATTCATCATAATAGTGATCTTGACTTCCAAACCAGAGACTTCCAAGATTTACCAATTCATTTTAGGCATTCCCATTAGAAATACATTGCATTATAGGTTGCATTCCTTTGTTCCTTGCATTGCACAAATTGAACCTTGACCTTTAGGCTACATTTAAACCTTCAAATTCTGAACATAGGGAGACCTTTGAGCTCTTGAAAATTCTTTTACTTATTATACTTGTCATTGACCATTGTCATTTTTCTTGTCATTCTCACTTTGTCAAGTTGATTCTTGGTCTTGGTTGTCCTCTTATGGTCAATGACATTTGGAATTTGCTACCTTGGATTCACATTATCTTGAATTCCACCTTTTGTTTAAAATTTTAGTGCTCCTTTGCATTAGATCACCATCATTTAGACCACCCTTCCTTATATTGCACTCTACCCCTATTCCAAAATACAAAAAAAATATAGCTCATATCAATCCTTCATTATCCTTGCATTTTCATACCCCAAAAATACAAAAAATACAAAAACATAGATCAATCTCATTTAACCTTAGCTACATTATCATCCTAATCTTACACTAGCATCATCTAGTCACCTCATCACTCACTTTGACCATCACCCAATCTTTTAGTGTCCTTTAGAATTCTCTATCCCTCATATTTTAGACTTTACCATCCTTGCATCATCATCCTTGCATTTTCATATCCTAAAGTCCAAAAACTCCAAAAAAAAAAACATAGCATAGTCTCCTTACCATTTTGCATTATCCCCAACTTACAAAAGTCTCACATGGTTGAAACAAGGTCAAAATCCAAATGAAAGGACATGGATTTCCTAAGTGACCCTTTTCCTAATAATGTCACTGATACATTTGACTCCAAATTTCAATGAAAGTTCATTAGAATTTCGACAAACTTTCGTTGGAATTATTTCGTCGAAATTCCAACGAACTTTGAAATGTCAAAATTTCGACGAAGCGGATGATGCTTCATCAGAATTTCAATGTTTCAAAGTTTGTCAAAATTTTGATGAAATAATTCCAACAAATTTTTTTCAAAATTCTAATGAACTTTTTTCAAAATTTGGAGTCAAATGTATCATTGTGTCACAAATTCAAATCAATCTACACCCTACAACAACACATCACAAAAAGGACCAAAATGACCCTTGGGAAGACCTAAACTTTGAAGTGGCCAACAAACAATTGATCCCTCAAGAGATTGAAAGGGCCTATCAAGATCCAAGACTTTTGAGCATAGTTGATCAACTTGTTAGTGCCAACCCAAACAAATTTTTCTATGCACTAGCCAAAAAGGGTGCCAAATTACCCCAAGGTTATGACGTGTCAACCATCATAGAACAAGAACTAAAAACCCATTTGGCATGCCCTCATCACAACCAATGGTAAACATACCCCTTGGGACAATTGCACACATGACCACTACCACAACAACACACATTCCAAACATCCTAACTCATTCCACTACACAAGGTCCAACTTTCACATTTGGTAGTTCTTCAAACACCATGGGTAATACTTTCATGAATCCTCTCTTTCAAAACACAAATCAAGGATCTACATCACAAGGTCCTACACCCTTGATTCAAAGTCACACACCCTTGAACCAAAACACAAACCAAAATTCCATACCCACACTCCAAACACAAACCAAGGGCCCTCATTCCAATTCCAAGGTGCACCTTCATCAAACAAATTTCAACAAAATAACCCTAGAAAGGTACACATTATCTCACGCAAGACCTCAATTCAAAACCATAATAAAGTGTCTAATGCCAACCAAGGGTCTATTCATCACTTCAAAATACAAATCAAGGGTATATTCCATCATTTCAAAACCTTATTCAAGGACATATGCCCTTATTTCAGAATGTCAACCAAGGACCTACACCTTCACTTCAAAATGTCAATTAGGGAAAAATTCCTTCACATAAAGGGTTTGTCCTTCATATCAAAACATCAATCAAGGCTCCACACCTCCATTTGCAAGCCAAGGATTCAAATTTCAAAATCAAAACACGAATCGAGGGTCTATATCCCAACTCCAAAATGCCATACCAAATACGAACATGATCTTTGGAACCAACTTAAACACCAATTTCATTCCAAATCAAAATAACTCACATCCATTTAACACACAAGGTCTCATATCACAAAATGTCAATCAAAATCCAAACCCAACACATGACCTCAATGCCAACATTATTGCTTCACATCAAAACAATGCAACATCATCCCTTGTAGACGATTTGATCCAACACATGCAAACTCTTGAAAAATGAATGGCCAACATGCAATTGGGAACCAACAAGAAGAAATATTTTGTGGAGGTTTTGTGCCCTTTTCCATTTGATTGAAACTTATATATGCCACCCTTTCCCCCACATTTCACAACACCACCATTGCCCAAATATAAAGGGATAGGGGATCCAGTGGAACACATCTATGAATTCAACACAACATGCATGTAAGTTGCATATGAACCTACCTACTTGATGAGATTATTACCACAAAGTCTTACAGGGGAAGCATTAGATTGATTCTCACATCTTCCACAAGGCATCAGAACATGGGGTGAGCTAGTCGACAAATTTATCAATCATTTTTCCTTTAACATTAAAAATGATATCACCCTTGCAGCATTGAGCACAACCAAACAAGAAGATGGGGAGTCATTTACCTCGTTCTACCAAAGATGGTGAGGCTTGGTTAGAAAACTCCCTTGTCATATTCTTGAAAAACAACTTGTCACCATGTTTGTAGAAAACCTTAACGAAGAGCTAATGAGTTGAATTCAAATCCAATGTTACACAACCTTTGAAGAGATTCTTGAAAAGGGTGTCCTTATTGAGAAAGGACTTATTGTGAACCATTTGAATCTATACCTTGCAAAAACAAAATAAACATGCAAACAATTAGATCAAACACAAGATTAGAAACCAATGATTCCTCAAGAAATCCATTTGAAATTTGCAAAAGATAAGAAATGAAAATGAAGAACACAAATGAAACAATTAAATCCTATCTAATGCAAGCAAACTCTTGATCTCTTGAGGGAATTGGTGCAAATAGGTGTGTGGAGATTTTCCCTTTCCCAACTCCTTGAATGCAAATGTTGATTGAAGATGATTGATCCACTTGATGAAGATTTTGAATGTGTGCTCCAAGCTTAAAATCTGCAAAAAAACCTAGCTATGATTCAATGAGATGGATGAGAATTGCTAAGTATTTTAGCATGGTAACTTTTCTTGAGATGTGGATGATAAAATGAATGGTGAAGCATTGTATTTAATAGGAGCTATTAAGTTGAAGAGATGTCAAATTTGATCAATGTAGGACAAAGATTCAACCAATGATATAATATATACATCAGCACATGTGAGAGGATGAAGGTTGAACAAGTTACAGGGGATTGTATGCAAGTTTGAAATTTGAAGATTTGATGAGATGACATGTTTAGGGGGGATGAAAAATGAGTTAAATGCCAAGTGGGAGACATGTGAGAGACAATGTAAGAGCTTTAAATGCTTTGTTGGATGGACAAGTCCTTTTGGGGGGAGATTTCAAATTTGAGGAATATTCCCACTTAGATGCCTTTTTTGAATGAAAATAGGGAATTATTAAATCAAATAAATGATTTAATTGTGCAAGTTGCAAAATCTAAAGGATTTAAGTGATTAGGATTAAATTAATCAGGATTTGATTAATTTAAGGGGGATATTAAGTGATTTGACAGATTTGATTTAGATTTTTTGGATTAATTTAAAATCAAAAGAGAGGAATGTAGCAGTAAGAGGCTAATTAAATAAAGATTTTGGTTATTTAATTAAAAGGGATATTACAGTTAAATTAAATAAGGTTTTAATTTATTTAATTTAACAAATAAACACAGAGATTTAATCAAATAGAATTGATTATTTAATTAAATAGGAATGAGTAGATGGATGAATTGATTTAATTAACAAAGGGCTGATGACTTAATTAGACAAAATAATTTATTTAATTAAGAAGCGGAATATTGATGAATTTAATGAGATAGGGAATTTGATTAAGCAGTTAAATAGGGATGATTTAGGAAGAAACGATGTTAGTAGATCAAAGTTAGATGCGCAATGTCAACTTGTACATTTTGCATGTCTACATTTTTCCCCTCTTTGAAGCAATGTACTTGTTGCATTGATTCAAAGAATGATCTTGTCATGATCAAAATAAAAATAAAAATCTGATTTTTCAAATGCCCCACTATTACCCCAGTGAGAAGAATTGCACTGGTATATTGCCCCCTTGAGATGTTGAATGGGAATGCCAATTGCCAATCAAAATCGCGATAAAATGCGAGAGGAGTGGTTGATAAAGATGAATGGACATTCATTAGCTATGGGTAGCTTCATGTACCAATTGGGATAGAAATGTTAGTAAAGATAGAAGAATGTGATAGAAGAATGAAAGAATGAGATGATCATGCAAATGGTGATGACTACTTGCCGTGGAGTTGGGATTTTCAAAGGGCAGATTTCCTTATGTTTGATAATACATGCAGTACGATGCATCAAGGTATCGAGAACCAGGATGGCATTGTACCTAGTGTGATGGACTTTGACTCGACAAATCGGATAGGAGTATTCTTGTTCACACCTAACATACGGAACCCTGTCTAGAAAATAGTTTAGATATTTCAAATATCTCGGACCAAAACATAGGAAGGCGAGCCTTTCTATGTGGTCAACAAGAAACTTAAAACACCCTTGCTATAGACTAAACAAAAGCACGCATAACCAAGGTTATATTACAAAGATATCCAACAAGCACAGTAGACAAAAGATAATGATCGTTGCCCCATTCCTATCTCTCTAAATCCTTCGTTTGGACATCATCGAGAGGTCCTTGGAATGAGCACAATGAGATAAATCAAACAAGATAAAGTAAGTGAGCAAACAAACTAATGTTCTTCGTACCGTTAACCAAGAGAAATGATGTTTCGAAAGATGGGGGCCAAAACTTATTGCCAAAAGATAATGTCCATTAGCCGAACGGATCCCTAGGACAGCATGTGTGTAATACGTCGTTTTATTTTACCTACTAAAAGTGGTTGGTTTGATAAAAGTGCCCATTGTCGGAACGGATCCTAGGACAAGCTTTTATCAAACAATGATGAAATTGATTTATGATTTATATGCCATTGATAAGAAAAGAGTTGACCAACTTGCCCCTTCTTGTGAGACCCTATGAGATTTTGTAGCCGGTTTAGGTTTTTCCACGTTTATTTGCTAGACTTGTTCCACATTTATTTTACCAAGGTTAGCGGGGGTGATGATGATTTATTATGGATGATTGATTATTGCGATTATGGCTGAGATGCAAAGTGAGATGGATTTTTTTTCAATATTTGGATGTTTTTTGGAGTTTTGCAATGTTTGAGAAGTACATTTTTGGAAGCTATTTTTTGAGATTTTCTAATGTTTTGATTTTCAATTTTTCCAATGTTTTTGAGATTTTTTAGGGTGCAGCCAAGATACTAACCTAAAGACCTATCCACA
The DNA here is from genome assembly GCA_007258455.2 of Sequoia sempervirens. Classification (NCBI taxonomy): domain Eukaryota; kingdom Viridiplantae; phylum Streptophyta; class Pinopsida; order Cupressales; family Cupressaceae; genus Sequoia; species Sequoia sempervirens. Next base: position 64,380 of record VDFB02003900.1, on the reverse strand, counting down.
AGGGGCCTCGGGGGCTGATCCCTTGAGATTAGCCTTGCACGTGCCTTGAGACCCACGTAGTTCACGACAACTTAATGGAATTTACAAAATTAGAAGGAATATACATGATGAAATGTCGGTTTATTGCCAATGAGACTCCTATAGAATGCGACCCTAAATGTCTGGGGGATAATCAAAGATCCAACCTTGCCTATATTTCAAGCTCGGAGACAAATGGATTTCACAAAGACGACTCTATTTTTGACTTTTGAATGAATTTTTGACCTGTTTTTGGATTTTGATATGTTTTGAATGTTTTTGGATTTTCTGATGTTTTTGGATTTTCTGATTTTGAGGACTTTTAAGATCATACATGAATCTGATCCGATGAGAACGTGCTGATGGGGTGATAGACTAATAGAATTGGGCGGAAGTATTGGCTCTAGGAATCATGACACAAATCTAGGGCCAAGAAGCTATAGATGCGGAATCACGGGTGGAAGGGTGGGAAATGCTGATGATATGCGATGGGTGAGTGAATGATGCAAAGCAAGTTACGGAGACCAAGATGGATGGAGAGTGCTTATTTACACAAGGTGCCTGTTTGCTAGGTTTTCACCAAGGTACTTGCACAAAGTGCCATCGAAGTGGTTTTCACTAGAGGACGATTTTTTCTCTTTATATTTTTTTCTTGATTTTTTTTTTGATTTTTTTTTTTTTTATTTGTCACGAGGCCTTTGTTTGCGAGGGTTTTTAGCGAAGTATTAACCATTTTTTAGGACTTTTATGATTTTTTGGATTTTTTGGTTCTATACCTTAAAAGATTTAGGCATAAAACTTTTTGAGATGGGAGCTATTCATTGGCTCCTGTAGGGGTTCCCCTTCGGGTGTTGATAACTGATATGCCCCTGATTTGTAGCTTGCTGTGATGACAAAGGGTCCCAGCCAGTTGGGTTCAAACTTGCCCTTGCCATTTGGGTTCAAGACATTCTTCTGATTCTCTTTTAGCACCAATTCTCCAACTTGGAAAGTTCTGCTTCTAATTTTCTTGTTGTAGCTCCTTTTCAGTCTATTCTGATACACTTGCAGATGGTTTAAAGCATCCAAACGTCGCTCGTCCAACAGTTCCAGCTCGTTCAGTCTTGAAACTCGATACTCCTCGTCTGTGATGAGGTTTTGCAATGATACTCTGAGGGATGGTAACTCGATCTCAATGGGCAAGATGGCCTCTGATCCGTAGACCAAGGAAAGGTAGTTGTAGCACGTTAGGTGAAATGCGGATGTTGGTTCCAGATGCAAGCCCAAAGTGGGGATTAAGGTACAAGTACCAATCCGAGCTGCGTCATTGACTATTTCTTACAGGATTTTTTGAGGATGGTTTATTTGTAGCCAGCAGCCCATTTACCTTAGGGATGAGTATGGGAATTGGAAGCGATGTTGGATTTTGAATTTATCACATAGGTCCACGGACTTCTGATTTTTTGAATGGGTAATCCCACATTATCACGGGAATGTGGCTTGTGGAACACCATAGCGGCATATAGATAGTTCGGGGATGAACTTTGGATTTGCTTTCTGTTGCGCATATGGAGTCATAGGTATGGCTAGCCCACTTGGTGAAATTACTCGTTCTGATTATAATGAATTTGTGGCCGTTGGATGAGGTGGGTGTGATTTTCCCAATGAGATCGAGTCCCCACTGTGAAAGGGGCCATGGTGTGATGATTGGATGAAGCTCTTGAGCTGGAGCATGGATGAGGTCCCCGTGTTGCTGACACTGTAGACACTTCTTGACGTATTCATGTGCCTCTCTGTCCATGGTAGGCCAGTAATACCCACTCCTCAACAATTTCTTAGACAGGGTCATGCCACTCGAATGAGAACCACAGATGCCGTTGTGCACCTTAGTTAGGGCAGCCGAAGCCTCCTCAGGGTTAAGACATCTTAGTAAGGTTCCTTCTATGCTTCTACGATAAAGGGTTTCTCCTAAAATGACAAAGCGAGATGCTTTCTTGATAAAGGTTCGTCTAAGGCTTGAACGCAAATCGGCGGGAATGATACCTATCCTAAGGTATGTGTAAATGTCTTGGTACCACTGATCATTCGGACCAACGATTTCACCCACAAATTCTGACTCTGATACCTTGAATGCTGGTACGAGAAGCTGCTCTACCAAGAAGTCGTATTTCGGAACATTTGGAGGGATCTCTAAGAGTGATCCAATAGTTGCCATTGTGTCTGCTGCTCTGTTGTTGGTTCTTGGTACTTGCTCAAATGTGATGTCAACAAAATATTCCTTGAGATTTTCCACCAGCCTTTTGTATGGAGTTAGTTTATCATCCTTTGTTTGGTACTCATTGTTCACTTGATTTATGATAAGCTGTGAATCTCCATATACCTTCAATGCCATAATGTTCCACTGTACTACTATCCTGAGACCTATAGTTAAAGCCTCGTATTCTGCAATGTTGTTGGTACAAGGGAATGCTAGTTTGTATGATCTTGGTATACAATCCCCTTGTGGAGTGATGAAGATACCAGCTCCTGACCCATGTTGTGTGTAGGAACCATCAAAGTATAGTTTCCAATGAGTAGCTATGTCAATGTTGAAAATGGATTCATCTGGAAATTCTGAAACAAGTGGGTTCTCCGCATAGATAGGTGCGTCTGCCAGTTGGTCTGCAATGACCTGTCCCTTGATTGCCTTGCGCTCCACATACTCAATGTCATATTCTAATAATATCATTACCCACTTAGCCATTCTTCCTGTAAGCATTGCCTTTGAAAGAAGATACTTTAAGGGATCAATTTTAGCTATGAGTTTGATCTTGTGTGCCAACATGTAGTGTCTGAATTTTTGGGATGCAAACACCACTGCTAGGCAAGCTTTTTCAATGAATGTATAGTTTAACTCATGGCCCACCATTGTACGGCTGATGTAGTATATGGCTCTTTCTATTCCATGTTCATCATGTTGTGCTAGGAGAGCACCAAGGGCTGCTGCAGTTGCTGAGATATAAAGGATCAATGGTTTGTTATGAATTGGAGGCCTTAGTACTGGAGGTGTTAACATATATTCCTTGATTTTGTTGAAGGCTTGTTCACATTTGTCATCCCATTTAATAATACATTACCCCTTATTGGAATGCAAGTGAGAGTAAAGGGATTTGTTTATGCTGCTAATTGTTGCTATGAATCTACAGATTATTTGAAGCTTTTGCTTGCTTGGGAGACCTCTTAGTTGTTTCAATGTCCTAGGAGCTTCCATTTCAAGTATTGCTTTCACCTTTGCCGGATCAATCTCAATGCCTCTCATTGACACTATGTAGCCCAACAGCTTTCCTGATTGTACGCCAAAGACACACTTCTTGGGATTCAAATGAACCTTGTATTCTTCTAGTCTATCAAAGATAGCACTCAAGACTGATATATGATCCTTCCTCTTTTTGGATTTTCCCAGGATGTCATTGACATAGTCCTCAACTGTTTTGTGGATCATGTCATGGAATATTAGTGTCATGGCCCTTTGGTATGGCTTGGCCCACGGCGTTCTTTAACCCGAATGGCATTACGTTCCAACAGTATGTGCCCCAAGGACAAGTGAAAGATGTTTTATGTTGGTCTTCCTCTGCAATTCTTATCTGATTATAGCCTGAAAATCCATCCATCAAGGAAAGCATCTCATGCCCCGCAGTCATGTCTACAATCATATCAATGTTAGGCAATGGAAAATCATCTTTTGGGCAAGCCTTGTTCAAGTCCCTAAAGTCCGTACAGATTCTTATGCCCCCAGTTGGTTTTGAAACCAGTACTAGATTGGAGACCCACTCAGGGTAGGCGATCGTTCGTATGAATCCCGCATCTAGTAGTTTCTGGAGTTCCATCTTGACTAATAGAGCAATCTGTGGGTGCATCTTTCTCAACTTTTGTTTTACAGGTTTAGCTTCGGGATAGACTGCCAAGTGATGAACAACTACCTTTGGATCCAATCCTGGCATATCAGCATAGGTCCATGCAAAGTTTATCTTCCTCTCCTTTAAGAAGGTAGCCAACTCCTCCTGTTCTTTGCATAATAATGACTCAGCATAGAATGTAATATGAGGAGTTTCTTGTGTTCCCAGATTGATGGGGTTGCACTTTTCTGCTAGCATAGCTGACTTTTCTTGGTGTATAGTTGTAAGAGGAAGATTGAATCCCCCATCCTCAGGCGCCTCAGAGAGGTTTTCACCATTGGATGTGTCCTTTCTTTTTACTTTTTTAGAGTCGGAGAGTGCCACAAGGTGGTTTTCACTCAAGGACTTGGAGATTATTCTCAATTTTTTATTTTTGCGACTGAGGGATTCAATCGTTTCTCCATAGTATGCATGTGTATCCAGCTCTATGATAAAACCTGCCTTATGATCCCCACATGGAATGTCATCCCTAAGTCCCATGAATTCTGAGAGCGCCTCATCGTTTTCAAACATGTCAAGAATTGGTGGTCCTCGTTGGTCGTAATCAATCAGTTGGGGATAGACTAATCGGATTTCATTGCTTTGGTTTTCAGACTCATAAGATAATTTCTAAACATAAGGACGTTAGTATCCTCAAACAGCAAAGGTAATCCTATTTCTGGTGACTCAGTTAAATTAGTGGGCATTCCTAAAGTCATGGAGGATTTTGGAGTAGCTACAGATTCTTGAGGAGGCATTCGGTTCCATCTATCATGGGCAGCTTGACCAAGTACAGTTACCTTAGGAGTAGGATGACCAATGCCAAGATTTTTTATTTGCTTCTCAAGTATAATGGGTATTATACGCCCGTTATTATCTTGGCCTAATCCTTGGTTTCGGTTATAGCCCATCAAGAGCATCATCTTCATACCTTTGTTTCGTTCATCCATAGGCAATTCAACTACCGGTATATCATCTTGATAAAGGAGATGAGATAGGTCCCCCTCTAATGTTTCCTGACCAAGATCTCCTGCACTTGTGAAAGTAGGGTTTCGTTCATAGGAGCCTTGAGATGTTGAAGCTTCTTGTGATTGTGGTCGTCCTCTTGATCTAGGAGATTGTGGTAGCTCTCCTACTACAAAAGCCTTCTTAGGCATTGAATAGTTTCCACAACCATCATCTTGTATTATGACTTTGATATCAGAAAAGGCGGGGATGGCGGGGGTGGAGGGTGTCTCTGTCACAGAAGTGAGAGTGGCGGGATCCACGTAAGGTGTTGATGGGCCTTCATCGTTCTTGGGTACTTGCGGGATCTTGTAGTATTTTGCCTCTAGATTTTTACAGTAGGCAAATGGCTCAGGATCTCCATGGATAGTAACCTCTTGACCTTCATGTGTGAATTTCACACATTGATGAAAGGTTGAAGCTATAGCTTGCATTGCATGTATCCATGGTCACCCCAGGAGAATGTTGTATGGTAAATCGAGGTCAGGAACTGTGATTGGTTTTACATGATGGCCCAGGTCCAACTTTGTAGCAGGAACATACAGGGGTGGGCTGGTGCCTTGGGATGCACTTTCACAGTCATGCATTATGCTCTTATTGTGATGCCTGTTCCTTTGTCAATTGAATCCTCTGAAATGTTCAAATTCTTTAGAAGCTTTAAGGAGCAAATATTTAAGCCTGCACCTCCATCCACCAAGACTCTCTTGACTTTCTTTTTATTTACGTACACCTCCAGATGAAGTGCACGGTTGTGAGATGGTTGTGTGGGGAAGTCTTGTTCAGAGAATGTAAGAATGTTGGGTGTGGTGATACTTGCGACCATAGCTTGGAATTGTTCTGTATCTAGATCTGCGGGGACAGTAGATGACGCCAAAGCTTCTTCTAGAATCTTTTTGTGTGCAGATGAGATTTTGAGTAACTCCATGATGGAGATATGTGCAAGGGTTCTTTTCAATTGATCCAAGACATTATAGCCACTAGGGTTAGACCTTGGATTGGATGTGGAATTTCTGCTTGGTTGGGATGGTGCTGCAATGGTAACCTTTCCACCTCTTGTGGTGACTCCACAATCGGCTTGGGCCCCTTTGATAGTGATGACTCCACAAAACTCGTCTAAACAAGCAACAACACCCTCGTATGTGTGGTTGACATTTTTATAAGCCCCTTTTCCTTTGTCTTGATCTTTGTTTCCTTTGTTACCATGATTCGGCATCGGATTCGTGTAAATCTTGAGATCTTTGTTTCCTGATGGTGCTTCCACATCTATGATTTTGTCATCTATGAGGTCTTGAATTAGATTTTTGAGCCTCATGCAGTTGTTTTTCGTGTGTCCCTTGAGTTTGTGGAAGTCGCAAAGATAATTCTCATTATACCATGATGGCTTGACCGATGGTTCTTGATAATTATTATGTGTAGGGACCGTTATCAATTTTTCATCTACCAATCTTTTCATGATTGCTTCAGCAGGTTCCCCAAGGAGTGTGTATTTTCATTTGGGGAAGAACTTGTTTCGCTGTGGTCCTCCCTGATTATCAGTGTTGTTTGTGTTTTGGTTATGGGATGGTTGGACCACAGTATTGACTTGTCGATTGCTTTGATTGGTATTTTGGTGTTGTTGTTGTTGGGATGGTGGATTGTTCTTCCGTGGGGCACTAATGACAACTTTGGCGTCAACAACACCATCATTGGTTACATTATGATTCTTTGCCCATGTTCGTGGTTTGTCATGATAATTGGATGATGAGCGGCCTTCTTGATATGATGAAGTTTCTCCCTGTGTGGCAAGGGCTCGTTCGATATTGTGCGCCCTAGGGATCAACTGGTCGTAAGTGGTGATGTTTTGCACTTTGAGGTGGAAGGCCAAGGGCCCATCAAGATTCGCAATGATAGTTCCCACTTGTTGCTCTTTAGGCATGGACCACTTGCTTTGATTAGCTTTGGATCACCATCGTTGTAATAAAGCACCGAATGATTCATTTTTCCCTTGTTTGAGAGATGATAATTCCTGTAAGCTAACCTCCATGGGAGTGTTGAAGGAATAATTATGTATGAAGGCATCTATGATTTCCTGGAATTTTTTGATTCCAGAAAGTCGAGAAAACCAATCAATAGCGTTTCCAACCAAGCTTCTTGGGAATAATCTCATCAAGTACGTTTCGTCGTAAGCCACCTCCATGCAATGTACTTGGAATTCCCTGATGTGATCTTCAGGGTTACCTGTTCCGCGATATTTGTCAAATTTAGGGATCTCAAACCCTTTTGGGAACGGTTTCATTTCTACGCTCCTATCAAATGGATAAGGGCATAGGTTTTTTGTGGTTTTGGTGTCCTTCCTGATTGAAGGTCAAGCACTTGTTGTGACAGAAATTTTATTTGTGCGGTGACATCCAATTGGGGATCAGGAGGTGGAATGAAGGTGTTCTGGGGGGGTGGAGTGGGTGTTTGAATGGGTGGAATGTTTGCTTGTTGTGCCATGTATGCTTTCAACAACGCTTGTTGTTGATCTTGTTGTTGTTGCGCTAATAGAGCTTGTTGTTGTGCTTGATGTTGTTGGTCCAACAATGCTTGTTGTTGGTCAGCTAGGGCTTGTTGGGCTGCTTCTTGTTACTCTTGAGTATTCGCTCTAGCAGCTAGCGATATATCTGCGAGTTGTTGAGCACTTTGTTGTTATTAGAAATCTTCGCGCAGTAGCCCGAATGCCGGGCATCTTTGTAAGCGAGGCAGCTTGGCAATGCGGCCATGCGACAGGCAGCTTATTACCGGCTTAGCGAGTGGCGGCAATGCGGCTATGCGGCTTATGCGGCAGGCGGCAATGCGGCGGCGGCATGCGCGGCAATGCAGCTTGGCCGGCTTAATGTAGCTCGTTTATTTGTTATTTACAGCTAAAGCGGAAGCATGCCGCTTGTTGTGCTGTTATTTATTCTGGTGATGTTTAGGCCAGTTTTTCTGGTAAACGAAGCGTGCATAGCTATAGGTGCTAGATTATTTGATATTATTGGAGCAATTGTTCATATACTTTAGATCTCACGACATTATAATGCAACATGGCTTGAGTAATGGTGAGGTGAGTGAGTAGGATCGGAGGTATGTTGGATGGAGTGAGTGGGGAGTTTGAGAGATGTGCTTAGAAGGCGTGGTGGTGGTGGGAGGTTGTGATGTAAGGGGTGTCATGGGGGTAGTGGAAGTTTGAGGTATAGTGGATGTAGTGGTTGGAGTGAATGTGGTGATAGGTGCATTTGGGATGGGTGAAGTGATAGGAATGGTGGGACTAGGTGAAGTGGTAGGAATGGTAGAGATGAGTGAAATAGTGGGTCTTTGAGAGACCATATTTTGATTAGCTATCATGCGTTGGTTTGATGTGGATGGTGTGTTTGAAAGATGTGATGTACCCCCTTGGTTGGATGAATTGATTTGGATGGGGTGATTTATGTTAGGGAAAGGTGGAAGTTTAGGTAAAGGGGAGATCCCTAAACCAAAATATGGTGTTGACGTGGTGGGAGGTGTGAATGATTTGAAGGGTGGAAAATTTTCTTGTGCAAATGAAGAGACAAATCCGTAAGGTCTCTCTATTTCGGTTGAGCTTGCTTGTACCAAAGGTCTAGACACTTGCATGTCAAGGGAAAATGATGAGGTGGTATGGTAAGGAACCTCAGATGTATCGATAAATCCAAGTGGGTTGTAAAGTGGATTTTGATGTGTGTTGAAGAGGGTATCATCCTCATTGATAGTAGGTTCTATGGTGGTAATGGAAGTGGTTGATTGTGGAAGGGTGTTTTGGTCATTTGGTACAAGAAGCTCATCCTCAATAGTGTTGAGAATTGATGGATTTATTTTAGCCATTGCGCGAAGAAACTTTTGCAGTTTTGGTTGTTTGAGCATCTCAAGAACTTCTTCCTCACTTAATTCTGTTGGTGTGATGTCTTCCACCAAGACCTCTTTTTGTGGATCGTGTGTAGTGATAGTGAGGTCTGGAAGTGGTGTGATTTGGATTTCTGGAATGTTTTGGCTTAGATCACTTGTGGTTGATGTTTCTTGATTTAACTCCATGTTCCTCTTGTGTTGTGATCTTGTTTGAACCATAAAATAGCAAACTAGGATGTGTAAAAGATCAAATATGTGAAGATGAAAGGTGTATGATATATGGGTGAGAATGGAAGTTTTGAATTTGTATTGAAAATCTTGATGTGATGCTAGGTACTTTGGGTTTGCTTTTGATTGATGTTTGTTTGATGTTTAGACTTTGAATTCTATCTTTTGAATGTTTGATGTTTGAGCAAGAGATATCCCCAAGATGTTTGGATGATGATCTAAAAAAGATAACTAATGCTCATAAAGGATAATTTGATTCAGGAGTGAGAATAGGATGTGTCTACTCACAAGCTAACCAAAAGATAATCCAAATTAGTGATGGGAGAAGGATGCATCTATCCACCATTAATTTGAACAAAGTGATAATTCAACTACGCATGTGCAAAAGGATTCATTCACACACACTTGAGTTGAACAAGTTTGATGTTGATGTTTGAAGAATTCAAATTCTCATGTTTGAAAAGTTTTGATGTCTACCAAAGGAGCCTAGCATAGTTGTATCAAGATTTTCTCAAAATGTTGGTGAGATGTTTATGGTTGTTGATATTTTTGATGGATGAATGTTTGTTTTGATCTTAGAATGACCCTAGTTCAGACTTTTGTTTAACAAGACCAAGGTATTGAAGAACACGTTATGCCCTAAGCAAGGTATCCAATCCCTTGAAACAATCTTGGATTTTGTGTGTAGTAATGAATATAAAGTGGGGTTGTCTCTTGAAGCATGTCGATAGAAATTAGCCAACAACTTTTCTCTAAAATCATATAACCTTTTGAGTTTTTGTTGATGTTGCTTTGGGCTAAGTTTCCTTTTCTTGGGTTTTTGTATCTTGATCTTGTGAGAAATCATTGAAAAGACATGTGTGGGGCTCGATTGCTTATCTTTGCTTTTAATGACTTCTTTTTACCAAATACACTTTCTTGATTATGTTTCAAACTAAAGATGTCCTATGTCAAAATTCCTTTTCTTCCCACAAAGTGTTGTGTGGGAGTTCCAAGAAATTGAGGCAAAGGGATTTCCTAGGCTAACCCTAGTTAGAGCAAATGACGATATAAATTCAAGTGATGAGAAACCTCTAAGGACATAATCCCAAGGGAAGGCAACAACACTTAAATTTGTCAAAAGGTATTTGCTCTATCAAAAGGGGTTTGAAATTTGCATGATCATGTTTAAGTGTTTGTTTTCCAATGTTTACGAACAAGCATGTGTTTTGTAACCCAAAAGCATGTACAATCCTATGGATGTGATAGACAATGTTTGTTGAGTCCCCACTTGGACAAGTCCAGCTACGCCTACTTTTAGCCGATGGTTAGATGCTTGACCCCACTGGCTCCCCTCCACTTGGCTCGTGCGTCCAATCCGGAATTGCTTGGGGCATCCAACCTGTAGAGCTCCCATGGCATGCTTCCATCTCTACTAGAGCCGTAAGAGTGTGGGGTGCTTGAATTAGCCGTTCTTACCCAGCAAATAGATTAAGGATTTTGGCAAATTCTAGCACATGGAGTTCTAGTAAGGACTTTCAGGTGGTGGAATTGACCCATGCAGCAGGTCACTTCGGATCCATCTTAGCCAGACCAGCAGCGTGATTATGGCGTTTAGCAAAACCCTCATTTTATATATCAATTTGGAAATACTCTGGCTTTAGAGTGGTGTTGCGGTTGAGTGCGTCGCTTAATTGGAGTACTTTTCCCCAAAGGCCCTCTAAGATAAAAAAGCCCGAAGATGAAGAACAGTATTAAGTAGCTTTCGATCAATGGTGCTTAGGCAGCAAGGAGGAGAGAGATATGCATAACCAGTCCCACTCCCTTTTCGCACAATGGTTTGTTCAATTTTAAGCCCAAATCCCGAGTGTGGAGGTGATTTACTTTATCTCAACCCAAAGTCATGGAAAGAGACCTTTTGATTCTCCAAGATGGCTATAAAAGCTGGCGAGAGAAGTGCATATGTCCTTTTCCAATGGCTTTAGTCTAAGTAAGCCCTCACAAACAAACAAAACTACACTTGTTCTTTGTAAACCCTCAAATGCAATGATGATTTCATTTTAAAGCACCAAATGAAGTGTGAGAAATTGCCTTGTTCAATTGTTAATCCAATAAACCAAATCTAGTAAGTTGTGATCCTAAAGTTCATTTTAGCCTTTGCAAGAAATGAAAAAGGTTCCTTTTAAGCCCAATTGAAAACTAGTGTCCTAAGAAGGAGAAGGATGACAAATTCTTTGAAGAAGTGTTAAACAAACACTTAAGTGTTAAAAAACACTTTGATTAGATAAAATATCATCTCCATGCTCCTCTTTCTTTCGATTTCAATTTCCAACCTACAAAAGTGATCAAAATGTTAGATGAGATCAAAAGAAACAAAAATATATAGGGGTTAGATAAACCATTTACCAAAACACCCTAAAACTTAGCCAAGTTATCATGTGTTTACTTTAAATGTAAATTTGAAAATTTTAACTAATTTAAAGTTAAGAAACACCTACACCATTGGATAGCTTGTGAAATTCTACCCTATTTTAAAAAAAAAAGCATCAAAAAAGACCTACGTATGACCAAGATATGGTCATTTTAAAATTGAATCTAAAAACACTAAAATAGTGATCATATGCGGGTTAATGAATAGTGCTGTCAAAAAACAGCGAAATTTTATTAAAAAACGTGTTGGATTTGAGGTGTATGCCCTCCTTCTAGCGCCAATATGTGAACCATTTGAATCTATACCTTGCACAAACACAATAAACATGCAAACAATTAGATCAAACACAAGATTAGAAACCAATGATTCCTCAAGAAATCCATTTGAAATTTGCAAAAGATAAGAAATGAAAATGAAGAACACAAATAAAACAATTAAATCCTATCTAATGCAAGCAAACTCTTGATCTCTTGAGGGAGTTGGTGCAAATAGGTGTGTGGAGATTTGCCCTTTCCCAACTCCTTGAATGCAAATGTTGATTGAAGATGATTGATCCACTTGATGAAGACTTTGAATGTATGCTCCAAGCTTAAAATCTGCAAAAAAACCTAGCTATGATTCAATGAGATGGATGAGAATTGCTAAGTATTTTAGCATAGTAACTTTGCTTGAAATGTGGATGATAAAATGAATGGTGAAGCATTGTATTTATAGAATGATAAGTTGAAGAGATGTCCAAATTTGATCAATGTGGGACAAAGATTCAACCAATGATATAATGCCACTTGTCAACATGTGAGAGGATGAAGGTTGAGCAAGTTTTGAGGATTGTGCAAGTTTGAAATTTGAATTTGATGAGATGACATGTTTAGGGGGGATAAAAAATGAGTTAAATGCCAAGTGGGAGACATGTAAGAGACAATGTAAGAGCTTTAAATGCTTTGTTGGATGGACAAGTCCTTTGGGGGGAGATTTCAAATTTGAGGAATATTCCCACTTAGATGCCTTTTTTTGAATGAAAATAGGGAATTATTAAATCAAATAAATGATTTAATTGTGCAAGTTGCAAAATCTAGAGGATTTGAATGATTAGGATTAAATTAATCAGGATTTGATTAATTTAAGGGGATATTTAGCTGATTTGACAATTTGATTTAGATTTTTGGATTAATTTAAATAAAAAAGAGAGGAATATGATAAGAGGCTAATTAAATAAAGATTTTGATTTATTTAATTAAAAGGATAGTGTTAGATTAAATCAAATAAGGTTTTAATTTATTTAATTTAATGATAGACTTTAGAGATTTAATCAAATAAATTGATTATTTAATTAAATAGGGATAATTAGATCAGATGAATTGATTTAATTAACAAGGGAAAGTGACTTAATTAGACAAAATAATTTATTTAATTGAGAGACGAATATTGATGAATTTAATCAGATAAGGGAATTTGATTAAACAGTTAGACCGATGGATGATTTAGGAAGAAACGATATTAGTAGATCAGAGTGTGATATCAATGTCAACTTGTACATTTTGTGTGTCTACACCTTGAACCTAAACCTACATAAGCACATTAGAACAAATCATAGCTTTAGTATATAATAAGAAATCAATATTAGTAGTATATATCATAAAGGGAGAAAAATATATTTTATCCATGCATGCATACCGTTAGAATGAAAATGCGTGACATATTCATAGATTTGACAACTTTTGAACTCTAGATACTATTGTAAGGGTAAGACCTTGGTGGTTTGTATTTCCAATGTTTATTATTACTCTATTTATAGTTTTTGATTAAGGGTAAAGTAGGTTTTGATGGGGCCCTGAAACCCAATACAAACGGTTTTGATGGGAACCGCAACCCAATCCAAAAAAAGCAAGCTGCTAATAGAAAATACTCATCAAATTAGCGGTAGCTAAACAACAACAGTCATCAAAGATCAACAAGAGAACTCAAGCTGCAAACATAAAGAACTAAGGGACCTTACACCCAACAAACCAGATTTTGACAATAGTAACCACTAGAAACAGTCAGGCAACAATGCAACCAGGTTGCATCAAACCATCTACTCAATAACACCAATATTGAGCCCAACAAATCCAAACTTCCTATCTCAATAGGGAAGCTAGAGAGGACAACAAAACACTAATAATCATTCATATCCTTGCAACTCCATCCCACATGAAACGCCAACCCAATCTCCTCCTCAATAGGAGAGGGCTCCCCTCTAATGGAGAGGAGGAAATAGAAATCCTTACCACCAAAGCTGACAATCTCTTGCACACACGAGTTCCACCTCAATAGAAATAAGCAGTAAAAAAGAGAGCTTCCTACCAAGTCGACAACAACCAACTCCACCTCAAAAGGAACAATCTTCATCTCCATAGAAGACACCAACTGTTGAACCTAGAAGAAAGAAAGAACTCTGATAGAAAGGACAGTTACATCCTCATTTGGAAAAGTAAGATACTAGAGCTTAAAAGAAGAGACAACCATCAACATAGAACACAACTGCATTTGAGCCTTCAAAATAAACCTTTGTAACATCTTAACAACAACATCAAGTTTCTTACAAAGCAAATACAACTAGGTATTCCAAAACAACCTTGAACTCCTCCCAGCCAACAATATACTAACAAAAAAGAGGGCATAGGACTCCCCCAAAGAGACCTTCAAAATGAGGACCGAAAGACCCAACATCCTCAAGGGCTTCAAAGACCACAAGGAGATCAATCTCACCCCTTACAAAGAACAAACATCTAGGTCAAAAAATAAAACAAAAAAATCAACCCAGCCAACAACCAACAACCTCTATCATAGACAGAGTCCACTGCCCACCAACCAAGACCCAAGGTCTTCGAAAAAATACTGGCAGCCACCAGATAAAGAATAAACCCTTTAATCAAAAACAACATCCAAAACCCTAAAATAGAGCTGGAGCAAAAAGAAAAGGATCCATAGAAACGGGTGAAAGAAAGATCCAGAGTACCAAACCTCACCCCCACAACCACCCTCACATACAGTGGCCCAAACAGAGAGATGACCCCAAACAGATGGAGAGAGCGTAGATACACCACCCTCAGCAATGAAGGACACAAAGCAACAAGACCCAGGCTGAAAACTAACAATAAGAGCATTCTCCCAAGAGGAACACTAACCAAAAAAAAACCGAAGCCTCCATACCTCTAGATGAATCCCCACTCACAAGCCCCACACAAGACAAGAAGGAAAGCCAAAAATAAGGCTACCAAAAGCCACAAAAAAGCAATGGCACTAGAACAAGAGCAACAACACAAAACTGAAGCTGCTCCATCCTTTGGATTCGAAATTGTAGTCTCAGGGAATGAATCAAGTAGCTTAAATGTGAGACATACTCCCCAGAGCACTCCACGCGCAAAGAAAGGTTGCACCGTCCAAGACAGAGCAACACAAATAGAAGATTCTTTCGATCTTGACTGAAGGCTAACACAATAGTAGCATGAGACCACAAAAAGAAACATGAAGGGAAGGCGAGAAAAATAGTTTTAGCAGCAAACCACCCCCAAGCTCCCCTCTAGAGACAGCTCTACACCAGAAGAGGAGAAGCTTCATGAGCCACACCAAGAAATGACCCAAGCAAAGCCAATAGCAAGTCAAACGAACCTAAAGCACCTTTAGCAGCAAGATCACCATCATCTTCATCAGAATCAACGTCTCCATCCTCAATAGATTTCAAAATCCCCACACCGCGCATGTTCCCTCTCCCTTTCCTCATCGCTTCAACTTTCCCCTACATCCACTTTAGGAGGTTTCATCCCCATGTCAAAAAAATATGTCAAATGTGACCATTGTTTGAATGCTTCTTGTCACATCTTGATTTTTCTTGCATAAACTTTATTTGATAATAAATGGAACTAGATAAGACCAGTGGATAATATGTGTTTGAAGTATAGATTAATGTGCGCTTGTGGATGATAAATTCGTTGTTATCTTTAAAATGCATGCTATTGTGATTAAAATAATGATGAATTATTATGATGCAAATATTTCAATTATCGATTATGATTTTATGAGCTAACCTATTGATGAGATATTGAGTGCAAATGAGTTTAGGAACAGGTTGAAGGCAAGAACATGGTTGAGGTAGAGATGACCTAGCTTCCTGACAAAAGTTGGCATGATGAAAATCCTACACACACACTCATGTAGTTGCATTCACCTTGCATTGTGAATGATTATGTTATGCATTGTGTTATCATGAATACGTCATTACCTATCATACACTATGATTTAAATAATGGCTATGTCTTATGGTTGTTTTGTTTGTGAAAATTAATTTAATTGGGAAAATAAAAGATTTTATTTTCAAATGTTTGATAATGATAAATCTTATATATAGTATTATTATTATTATATATATAAAAATATATAATAGCTTATTATTAAAAAAATAAAAATAAAATAAGTTTTACATTATCTGCATGATTATAATTAAAAAATAAAATAAAATAAAATAGGTTTAAAATTCAAAATATTTGCATGATAAATCATACGATCCGGGCTTGAGGAGGAAATTTCAATTCTAAAATTAAAGTGGCACTCCAATCGAAGTTGAACTTTTTGCATGAAAATATTTAAACCCATAAATAAGAGAGAGCTCAGGGAAGGAAGAAGACAACAATTTTTGATATCATTATTGGCAGAGCAGGAGAACAAAGAAGGAAAGCATTATAATCGAAGGAAGAGATTATTGTGGTAAAGAGATGTAGACCATTGATAGATGATAGAGAGAGAGTTTAGTTTAGCCATTAGATTTCAACTGGCTAAGGAACCAGTATTTATCGCGTCATCCATCTTTGATATGCATGATAAATTATTAAGAACTTTGGATAAATCGAATGGTATGAAAATATTAAAGAAACCAATCTTCCAATTCAACATATAATTACATTAATGCAAGGAAAAACATGAAGCCATAGTTAATAAACCAACCTTTTAGAGGGACGTCGTTGAAGATAATGCACACTAAGAATATCACCCTTAGGTTACTCAATGAGTCAATAAAGACTTTAAACCAATTCCTGCGTTTTTTGGATGAGGGCGAATAAAATTTTGGCTTGGGTACTTCAACATGGATGACACCATTTCCATCATTATCTTTATCTTCACCATGTTGAAGATCAAATTGTTTATTTTCCTTATCAACCCAGTTTTAGAAAATAGTTATGATTGTTTAAAAAACTTGGGCTTTGACTATTGTGAATAAGGAAAAAAACAACAGTTATACATGTCAATATTAATATATATATAGTATGAGTTAATTATTCTCAAATTAATGAATAGATCATGGTTGTAATCATACATGAATTATTTATTATTGTCATAAAACCACTATGATATTCCGTAATATCAACATATTTAAAGATTATTATATAATTATAATGTATTTGTCATGAAGTTAATACTAGTAAATGTTTTATTTCTGTTGTGATGATTCCACCATAAAACTGTAAAAATGAATATATGCAACTATCATTTAATTGTTATGGATTTGATTTGATTTTGCATATGCAATGAACTAGTTTCTTATGGAGTTAACCCGCATGACATCAAAGATTAGTTAGTAATGCATGTGCATTAAATATTGCATGAAATAAAAAATATCATTACTCAATAATCAAATTGCATGTTAATAATTTAGTTGCATGCTAATAGTCAAATTATATGTCAATAGACAAATTGCATGTCAAAAGAACAATGCATGTCAATTATATATTTAACCATAATTATGCATGAAAGGATTGAAATAATAAAAGATCTTCATATAATCATTTTACATGAAAAGGAAAGAGTTATTTATTTTTATGATCATTATGAATGTTATTTCTTTTATATGTGATTTGTCTTTACCTTCTGGGATAGGTGTTGAATACAGTCTAATAGAGGGGTGTAGAATGTTTTCTAGATCTACCTACCATTTTTTGATTTTATTGCTTTGGACAAAGCTATGTGTACCATTAAAATAGATGATGCTATTTTATTCTCTCTGCCATATATTGATAGTAGGGCATAACATGTCCATATGTGAAATGCATGTAGATATATCAGGTTGCACCAAATTCCATCTTGCCAGTCATTTTTAGGTTGCTAGGCTTCTCGTGCAGGGTCAAATATTCTTCATGTTAGGAAGAATTCCAAGGAAGCGTAAGCTTCATGATTGGGAAAAAAAAGTGCCTGAGAGATGTTCTTGTCTCTTTTTTTTAGATGATCGTTGGGTTAGTGGCAGTCGAAGACTTCAATGATTATGTTTCTTTACTTGTATTGTTATGGCCAGATGGGCATGAGAGCCTGAGTCATATTCTTGCATAAATTATATCTTGTACTCTATAATAATTGACTAGATAGTACTTCATGTGATGATGTACCCTAATTCTTGTACTTAATATTTTGGATTAGACACTTTTACATGTGAGATGTAATATGTCATTTGTATAAATTGAAGATGTTTCATTTCATTTCTATATTTATGTGAAAATGAGTTACTATTTATTTCATGAGATTGTTTAGAGTTTAGAACCTTACATTTGGTATCAAAGCTCTAGGTTTAACACTAGGGCCTTTGTCTAGCTACGCTAAGATGCAAAACTTGATGCAATTCATTTAAAAACCAACCATGGTGCAAACTAGGAACAATGACCATGGTGGACCGAGCAAAAGTGAGCAAACTGATAGGTTGGACCAAATCCTCAACCTTTTGACTGAAACAAGGAACAAGATGAATAATTTAGAACAAGAGGTTAGAGGGAATCAAGAGGAATGAAATCCAAGAAATGAAGACCATGGAATTCCTAGGGATAGAATTGAAGAAGAATTAGGTAAGGACATTAAAGAGGATTACATTGCCCAAATTTGATGGAAAAACCATTGAAGATGAAGATGAAGATGAAGCTTGGATCAGTTAGATGAGAAATTCCAAATCAAGATGTTCATCTGGGGATTGAAGCCTCATATTGGAGTAGATGTGGACATCCATAACCCTTTTAATATGGATGAAGTTTTTGAAAAGGCTACCAAACAAGAGCAAAAAATTTAGTAGGTGGCTAAGTACTGCAAGAACCAAGATGCTAGATTTGGTTTTACAAATAAGAAATTTCACCAATAGGGAGGAAACAATCAGAAAATATGAAACATGAGGTGAGACAACAATTTCTAGGATAAAGTAGAAGGGAATCATAATGGAGGAAATACAAGGGCTAACAACAACAATAAGAGGGGTAGGATTGAAGGATCAAGAGTACCTCATGTCAGATGCTTTGTATGTGGAGTAGAGCACTATGCCAATTTTTTCCCTTAACATTTAGGAGGACGAAGGGAAAGAAATCAACAAGGGCCACCTCAACATCACACCCATGCAGTTGTAGAAAATCAACAGGCTAACTTCCAAGTCACACCAATTCAATGTACCGGTAAGCTCTATGACTAATATGTTTCTATATTAATTGATACTTGAGAAATTGAATGCTTTGTAGATCCAAAAAAAAAAAAGTTACTAGTTAGAAAAGGACACATGGTTAATTCATGGATAGTTTAGTATGGAAATCAAGTAGAAAAGAGGGTAGATTCTTATCTTTATTGCAATGAGTTAGAACTTCCTAATTTTTATACTCAGGTCAACCTTTGTGTAGCTCCTTTAGGAATATATGATGTGATTTTGGGAATTAATTGGATAACTAAACACAAGTCTATAGTAAATTTTGAAGATAAGATTGTAAGATATTTGGATGATTTTGGGAATCATGTTGAGATTCATGGATTTCTAAGACCTTTGTAACTTAGACAAATTTAAACTATGCAACTAAAGAATGCCTAAAGAAAGGGATGTTCCATGTATGCCATTTACATTAGTGACCTTGATATTATAAAGCCAGTACTTGATGACTACCCTATACTTAGAGAATTTCAAGATGTGTTTCCAGAGGAATTAATGAAGTTGCCACCAAAAAGGGAATTTGAATTTTCTATTGAGTTGTTACCTGGAATTGAACCTCAGTCCAAGGCTCCTTATAAGATGACCACTACAAAGTTGTATGAATTGAACACCCAACTGCAAGATTTCTTGAACCAAGGGTTTATTAGACCTAATGTGTCATCATGGGGTGCACCAATCATTTTTGTGAAGAAGGATGGAACTTTGCACTTGTGCATTGACTATAGGATGTTGAACAAGAAAACTATCAAGAATAAGTACCGCCTTCTGAGTGTTGAAGAAATATTTGATTAGATGAAAGGGGCTACTATTTTCTCTAAGATAGATCTAAGATTTGGATATCACCAATTGAGGATTAAAGAGGAGGAAATATCCAAGATGAATTCACTGTAGTGCCATTCGGGTTAACCAATTCTCCCACAACTCTCATGAACTTAAGGAACAATGTATTCAAAGATTTATTAGATGACTTTGTGCTGATATTTTTAGATGATATCTTGATTTACTCCAAGAATATCGAGGAGCATGAAAAGAAAGATAAGTGTATGGAATTTTGAAAGATGTATGTGTATGGGAATATTGTAATAGGATCTGCCTCATATTTAATGTGCAAAATTGATGACTATCAGTGGGTTGAATCCATAAAATCAATCATATTATAGTTATTGTAATCAGGGAGTTGTCACTTCCTTGGTTGTAACCCTAAAACTGCAATTTGGGAGTTGTAGCTTCCTTGGGTGTAACCCTAAAACTGTAATAAGGGAGTTGTAGCTTCCTTGGGTTGTAGCCCTAAATCAAAGTTGTAACTATTTCTCATTTGTGAGGTTTGATTTGGATAGTAGATCCAAGCACCATTTCTCACTGTGGTTTTTCCCTTGTGGGGTTTTCCACATATATCTGATGTGAATTGTGTTCTTGTGTGGATGCTTATCTTCTTTCCTATTTTGATTAGGTAGATGAATGTTTTAATGATATAACTTAGCTTCAACAGTTAAAGATTGAGATTGAAATTTGAAGTATACTAATTCACCCCCCTCTCAATATTTTGGTGTGTTCAACATAAACACATATCCATTGATGGAAGCCCTTATCAAAGCCAAGTATTTTGAATTTTAATATTGTCATAGTTCCTTTTCTTTTATAGCAGTAGGTGTTATGGGTTGAATGTCTCCATCACAAATCATTAAAAATAATGTATTTTCTATACCATTAGATATCCATGTGTATTTTCCAATTAAGGTTTCATCAATTAGTGACACATTTGTGTTGGATATTGTGGATATGGTTGTTGATATGTGGTTGTCATTGATGTCAACACTATTTAGCATTTGGTGTACTAGAAGCTATATATGTCGAGGATATTGAGAAAATTGTAAAAGGAAGTGTTCTAGGTTCCCAGTGGAACTGTGCAGGTCATGAAGGTGTTTTGTTCTGTAAGTTAATGATTAGCTAATGTGGATTAAAGGGTTTATTGCTGAATTTTTCTAGATCATCTACTGAAAGTTTCAGAGGTCTGCATGAAGTTTTGAGAGTATTGTGGTGTGACAGTGTTTCTATGGTCTCTGTTAGTGTTCCTGAATGAAGATTGTGTGATTCTGGTAATCTCAGTTGTTGTGGATGCTTCTCTATTATTTCTTGGTGTTTTCTAATGTCTCTAGATCATTCTCTATCGTTGTGGTATGACCACACTACTCGGAGAGCTTGTGGTTGAAGATCTTTTCTTGCACATGTTTGATTTTTCATGTTTTTGGCCGATATGTTGGTGGTAATGTGTTGTGGATCTTCGTGGTGAAATTAATTAAAGTATTTTTGTGCTGGATATATTAATTTGGGTCTCCACTATGTTGCAGCTGACCTTGGTGGTTTTGCATTGGATATTTAATTGTAAATTTGGGCCGACATTGAAAATATGTCTTATTTTTTTGGCCAACTAAGATGTGATGAAATCCCATGAAGCAGATATATAAGAGCAATTGGTTGAGTGAAGTTAGTGTGTGCATAAGTGTGAATGTATGCCAAAGAAAGTATAAATGTGTGAATAGTGTTTCTATTATTCGATTGTAGAGCAGAGAGTGAACAAGTTTGAGGAAAGTGTGAAGAAGGTTCTCTGAGCTTAATTGGAATTGTAATCAGGCTTGTGTAGAAGCTATTCTTTCAGTTCATACTCTGTGGATCTAATCCATATTTTTGTATTGTTGGACAGTGAGTCCTCTTCTGTAATTGAGAAGTGAGCTCCAGGTAGTGTGCCTGAATGCAAGTGCATTCTCCTTATTATTTCTCTTTATACTTTTAACAGAGTATAATCTTGTGGACTAACATCCATCATGGTTTTTCCCCTAACAAGGTTTTCACATAAAAAATCTTGGTGTTATTTGTCTCTCTGATGTGTTAATTGCTTGTTTTTTATTTGCTTATTCATAAGATTTGAGATTAAGGTTAAGATAAGTTAGGAAAGTTGAAGTTTTAGTCACAACTAATTCACCCCCCCTCTCAGTTGTGTGTCCTTATTTTTCCAACAATTTGATTGCATTGCGTATTATAATAAGTGGAATAATTATGTAAATTATGATTTATTTTCTTGTTTTAATTTCATTGAGAAAGAAAGAGTGATAAAAATAGGAAATACCTCTATGATTGTGTTATGTTTACTTTAGGAAGGACATACAAAATTCCTATAAGACAATAACAATATATAATTTTGGAATCCTTTATGCCTCTACAACTTTGAAAAATGACATCTACAAGCTCTAGAAAGTTATGTTTGCATGTTGAACCCCTTATGCCTCTGCCACATATTTTAAATGTCGTTTATCCTTGTTCTAATGAATAGCCATGTATTTGAAAAAGCTTATTAGAGTGGAAATTTTATGTCCTTCCAAAATAAATTATTCTCCTCCTTTTTGGATATGTCTTTCCTTGTAATGTTTTCTTCACAAGTTTTTTGGCAGGTTGCCCTACCTGCAACTATAAACATGTTTGGGGGTGTTGTTATTCTAATTTTGAAAGATTACATTGCTTGTGCTCTAATAACATTTTCATGCTAATATTTATGAACACAATAGAAATGACATAAAACTATATTAATTTAAAATAAAAAATACATTCATATTTATAGACAGCGAGAAAATATTTTAACTACCAAAAGGAAAAATTGTAAAATCAAATTAAAACATTGTACACAACTAAATTGTGTTAACTTAAAAGGGTAAGTGCAAAAAGATGGGGGGCCAAAAGGGGGTCTTAAGTAGCCACTTTTTTTTTGAAATCAATAAGTATTGACTTTGGATGAGAAATTGAGGATAGTTACACTCAAAATTTTAAGATGCAACAAAAACATGGATCATAGTGCTTTGAGTCTACTTTCTAAACTACTATTTTTTTTAAATGGTAGAGATTAAGGGGTTCAAAAAAGGGAGCCATAGAAATTGGTTATGTTTTTTTCAAAAGAACATAACATAGTGTTCGTTGTCGCTCCCTCAAAAGGTAATTTTTTTTTTTGGTATTTTTAAAAATCACTTTGAAGTGAGAAATTAGCTAACAACATTGGTTTATGCCCATTTTTCTATAATTTTTTAGTGAATATATGATTTTACACTAATTTTCAAAGTGGAGACATCTTGAAAAAAAAAATTTGGCCATGCTACCTCTATAATTTTTGAAAAATAATCAAAAGTCTTTTTTTTTAATATGTGTAGAATGGAGTCTAGTAAATATAAAAAAATAATTTACTTAAATTTTCAATGAATAGTTAAAAAATAAAGTAAAAAATACTAAACATTGGTTTTTGACAAAAAATAGAAATACAAACTGTAGACATCCAAATTTGGACACTTAATTTATCCAAATTTATCACTTTTCATCTAAACATCCTCTTATCTGAGTTAATTTTTTTTTTTTTTTTTAATTTAGAATCAGATACGACCCCTATAAACCGCACAGTAAACTTTTTGGTAATTGCAGGACGGGGAGACTAGAACTTCGGACCGCCAGAGCCGCTTAAATTACTTAGCCAATCGAGCTAGGGCCCAGCCCTCTTATCCGAGTTAATTAAGTAATATTACTATTATTTAATTAATATCTTTAATTCGCTAAATCCCTATGATATTTAATTAATAATTAAATACCTTACCCTCCTTAATCCTCTTTTCATCAAATAAATTAAATAAATATTACATTTATTTAATTCCTCACATGTCATTTTCATCTAATCTTAATCCATTTCCTAATCTCTTCATTAAGGATGTGCACATGCCTAATCCTTGATTAGGGTGGGTCACATCCTCCAACTTTTGCAAGTTGGCTTTTAATCCTAATTAGCCCCTAATTATCCTCTAATTACTGATTAATTAAGCCTAATCATTCTCCAAGGAATTTTTAATTCTTTTTATTCTTCCTAGATTCCCTTCTTTTATATGTGAATTTTTAATTCACATTCCATCCTTCCAAGGCTTCAACCTTGACTTGCAATCTCCACAGAACCTTGGACTTGTCACAATCTCCACATGTGACCAAGTCCCACCTTTTTGGAGCCCATCTTTTATCTTTTAGACTTTCCTAAGAATGTGAATTTTTAATTCACACTTATTTCCCCAACCACCTTTCCTTTTCCCATGTAGATTTTTGAGGAATTCCAAAATTCCTCAAATGTCCCTTTCACTCCCACTTGGGGACAAGAAATCCCTTTTTGTGGAAATCTTCTCACTCCCCAAGATTCCTCCCATCTCCCAATGTACTTGGAAGGTACTTGTCCTTTCCACCTCATGTACCTTCTTGACACCTCACTTACACCTCATATCCCCTTGTCCACTTCACCCTCCACATGTCAAGATGTGAGGGCTTGTGGGTTCTCAACCCACCATAGCCCTTCATCTTGACCTTGTTGGATCAATCTTGACCATTGAATTCTCTAGAGAATTCAAGATCCTCTATAAATACCCCCTCCTCAAGGGCATTTTCAACACTTTTTGCATTCTCATAACTACATGCTGCCAATTTGAATCCTCAATCCTCTACCATCATCTAGCCATCTTTTTAATCATTTGCACCTCCAATCTTGCATTTAGACATTCAAGCAATCATCTAAGGAGCACACAACCAACCCAAGCAAGGGCCAATCAAAGAGGTATCAACAACAAGGGAGGTAAAAATTGTTTGTGTTTCATTTTGTTTACATTCCTTTTCGTTGTATCACTCTTTTGGCTAATCTTGAGGTGTCCTTGGTATTTTATCATTTGCATTCTTAAGTTGTTTTGCACATTTAGAGTAGAAATTCCAGGTATACACAAACAAAAGAAATTAAATATGAAAGCCTTAACATAGTCAAAATGTGAAATAAATTACATCATTAAATAGCTAAGAGAGAGCCTAACATTACCCAGGTGTTTGATTTACTTGACCTTGAAACACGTGCAAACCTGATGGTTAGCACGAATGAGATTATGTGAAATTTTGTAGAATATGCATAAACACGTCTTTGGATGTTGAGAAGGAACTCCAAGCCTTTGAGTTAGAAATCCAAAGAAAATCCAAGACAAAGGCTTGGGGATTCCCAAAACAAGACAAAATGCGAGCACGTTATAACACACTCACATTATTTGAATGCATTCACAAAATGTGAGCACATTATAAGTATAAGTTGACATTTACATATGGACATTTAATTTCTTATACTTTAATTTATATTTAATGTATATAGTTTTAGGATGTTTGAGAGTGGTTTAAATCTCTCTAGGAGTTATAATGCAAATTCTAGTTTTTGTAAGATCTTACAAATTTTTAGATAGTCAAATTTTAGTAATCAACAAGTTGTATTATTTCTCTCTCTATTTCACTCATTGTTTATCCCTTACACTTTAGACCTCTCTCTCATTATCTCCATCCCTTTATCTAACTCTCCCTTTAGCTCAAGAACTACCTCTCTCTATCTCTCTATCTCTCCCTTTCCCTCTCTACTCTCTCTATCTACCCTCTCCTCTCTACCTACCTCTCCCTCCATCACTCCCTATCACTCTCTTCATTTCTCTCTATCTCACCTCTCTCTCACCTCCCTCTCTCTCCCTCTCTTCTTCCCTACCTAATCTCTATCTCCCAATCCCTCTCTCTACCTACCTCTCCATCCATCACACCCTCTACCTATCAATCCCTCTCTACTAATCTTTATCTCCTCTCTCCCTCTCTATACCTACCTCTCCCTCCATCACTCTCTCTATTTCTCTCTATCTCACCTCTCTCTCCCTTCCTACCTCTCACTTCCTCTCTACTTATCTATATCTCCCCTCTCCCTCTCTACCTACCTCTCTATCCGTCACTTCCTACCACACTCTCTCTATTGCTCTCTATCTCACCTCTCTCTCTCACCTCCCACTCTCTCCATCCATACCTATCCCTTTCCTTCCCTCTACTCTCTATCTCCCTAGTCCCTCTCTCTCTCTCTCCTTCTCTCTCTACTTCTCTCTATCTCCCTTCTCCCTCTCTCTACCTACCTCTCCCTCCATCACTCCCTACCACTCTCTCTATTTCTCTCTATCTCACCTCTCTCTCACCTCCCTCTCTTCTTCCCTATCTGCTATCTATCTCACAATCCCTCCCTCTACCTACCTCTCCATCCATCACACCCTACCACACTCTCTCTCTACACCTCTCTATCACACCTTTCTCTCCCTCCCTCCCTCTCCTTACCTCCCTCTCTACTTCTCTTTATCTCTCCTCTCTCTACCTCTCCTTCCCTCTCTACTTATATTTATCCCCTCTCTCCCTCTCTCTACCTACCTCTCCCTCCATTAATTTCTCTCTATTTCTCTCTATCTCACCTCTTTCTCCCTCCCTCTCTCTCTCCCTCTTTACTTATCTATATTTCCCCTCTCCATCCATCATTTCCTACCACTCTCTCTCTATTGCTCTCTATCTCACCTGTCTCTCACTTCCCACTCTCTCCATCCATACCTCTCCCTCTCCTTCCCTCTCTACTCTCTATCTCCCTAATCCCTCTCTACCTACCTCTCCATCCATCACTCCATACCACTCTCTCTACACCTCTCTATCTCACTTCTCTCCCCCCTCATTCCCTCTCTACTTCTCTCTATCTCTCTCTACTTCTTCCCTCTCTAATAATCTCTCTCCTAGTCTCCCTCTCTCTCTCACCTATGTATCCCTCCATACCTCTTCCCTTATCTACTCTCTTTATATCCTCTCCCTCCCTCTACCTCTCTCTCTCTCTCTCTCTCCATCCTCCCTTCCCCTATTTCTCTCTCACTCTCTCCTCTCTATCTCACCATTCTCTCTTTCTCTCTCTCTCACTATCCTTTTGTCTATCTCACCATTCTATCTCTACTTATATTTATCTCACCTATCCCTCTTTACATCTTCATTCCTCCTCTCTACCTCTCCCTCCCCCCCTCTCTCGTACCCTCCCTCCTTCTTTCTATCTCTATCTCTCTCTAATTATCTCTATCTCACCTATCCCTCTCTACCTACCTATCCCTCCATCACTCCCTACCACACTCTCTCTATTGCACTTTATCTCACCTCTCTCTCATCTCCCCCTCTCCCTCCATACCTCTCCCTCACTCTCTCCTTCCTTATCTACTCTTTATCTCTCCTCTCTCTATGTCTCCTTCCCTCTCTACTTATCTTTATCTCCCCCCCCTCTCTCTCTCTCTTCATCCCTTCGTCCCTATCCCTCTTTCTGTATCACTCTCTCCTTTCCTCTCTACTCTCTATCTATCATCTCCCTCTCTCCCTCTCTCTCTCTCTCTCTTCCCCCTTCATCCCTCCCTCACCCCTCTTTCTCTCTCCCACTATGAGGGTTGAAGGTGTAAGGTTTAGTGTTTAAGGGATAGGATTGAGGCTATAAGGTTAAGTGTATAGGGTATATGGATTAGGGTTTAGGATATTAGGTATATAGTTGAGGGTATAGGGTGTAGGGATGAGGGTTGAGGGTGTATGGTTTAGGGTTTAGGTTAAGGTATAGGGTTGAGGGTTTACGAATAGTGTTTAGGGTTAAGGGTATAAGGTTAGGTGTATAGGGTATAGGGATTAGGGTTTAGGATATTGGGTATAGGGTATAGGGTATTGGGTTTAGGGTTTAGGGTTCAAGATTGAATGTAGGGTTTGGGGTTTAAGCATAAGGTTTAGGGTTGAGGGTTGAGGGATAATGTTCAAGGTTGAGGGTATAAGATTAATTGTATAGGGTATAGGGATTAGGGTTTAGGATATTGGGTATAAGGTTGAGGGTATAGGGATGAGGTTTGAGGGTGTAGGTTTTAGGGATTAGGTTAAGGTATAGGGTTGAGGGATAGTGTATAGGGTTGAGTATATAAGGTTAAGTGTATAGGGTATAAGGATTAGGGTTTAGGATATTTGGTATGGGGTTGAGGGTATTGGGTTGAGGGCATTAGGTTTAGGGTTTAGGGTTTAAGGTTTAGGGTTGAGGGTTGAGGGATAATGTTCAAGGTTGAGGGTATAAGGTTAAGTGTATAGGGTATAGGGATTAGGGTTTAGGATATTGGGTATAGGGCTTAGGGTGTAGGGTTTAGGGTATAAGGTATAGGGTTAAGGGTTGAGAGTGTACGGTTTAGTGTTTATGTATAGGGTTGAGGGATGATGTTTAAGGTTTAGGGTGGAGGGTTTAGGCTTTTGTTGGGTGAAAATTCTGTAATCCCTTTATGAATTATAAAACTCAGATTTCAGCCATAGTTGTTATGAGATAGAATCTCTCCTCTCGAAAAGGGGAGGCTCCCTTCTTACTGCTTACAGGAATAAAATTAAACTATTATAGAATTTATGATATTTACACTATTCTAACTATGGGGGTGTGTTACATTCATAATTCTCTCTTCTTTTAGAGAATATGTTTACATGTTCCACATTATTACTTCATGATGTTTTCCAACTCTAAGTAATAACTAAAGAAGTAATTTCCAATATTCTTAATTTTTCAAAGCATAATCTAAGAATATCAGCATAATAAAAATATTTGTAACCAGAAAACCAACAAAAGCACAAAGTCTTTCCGTTGTCTTCAATGATGATTTCTTTAGTAACCAATGATGCAAAATGAAGCACAAAGTCTTTCAATCTACTTCACAAATAGATCCATGGATAGAATAAATAATTCCAAGCACAAAGTCTTGAAGATCATTCACTAAAAAGATATCCACAACACATACATGATCCCAAGTAAATGATATGGCACAAAGTCTATAAAATCCATCTTGAACACCCTTCAACCAAAATTAATAAAATACCACTAACCCAATCATATAATAAGATAAATTAATGTGAAAGATGCAAAAACATTCACATTCATTCAAAATTGATCCCAACACAAAGTTTGGTATGCAAGTTCACCTTCTTTATTGATTGAATATAGTATCACAATATGAACTCAAAGTCTCAAAATTGCTTTACAATTTGGCAACACTTCATTGCAATAGAGTAAAGGTAACTAATACAAAATAGCTCCTCATATTTATAGATGAGGGATAAAGAGCTATTCTAGGAAAAGTCTAACTAATTTGGCTTATTCAACTTTGAAGTCCAAAATATTGGAGGAAGTAAAAAATTATTACATGTAAATTACTAAAGCATGGAAATTAATCTAAGGTGTGGTCAACCTTCTTCAACATTTTGTATCAAGAAATCATCATGTTTCTTCAATATGGATTTTACTTCATCATTTGGTACTGAAGTATGCTCGATGATTCCCCAAGATCTTGACACTGAATCTATAACAGTATTGTAAGCCTTTTCATGTCGCCCAATATACCTTTTCAGATTTCTCAATGATAGCTCAAGGTCAAAAATTTGATCCATCAATGGTATTGAAAATGCTTGATCTTCAAACTCTTTTTGAATCACTTCAGTAAATTGTTGGACCACGTTGTTTGGGGGAAGCAATTTTTGATCATCATCCTTCAACTTGCATGGAAGTTCTTCAATTTTGTTTATTAGCTGAAAATCATGATCTTCACTAATCTCTCATGCAGATTTTTGATTATCAAGCAAGTTGGTAAGTATGGTGTCTTTTTGGATCAAATATTCTTCAATCTCCACGTACATATCTCAATAGGGAATAATCCCAAACTCCTCCAATATGTCTATCTTGAGTTTCCTCATTCTAGTCCAAGACTGCACTTTATTTTCTATGTCCCTCTTCTCTTGAGAGAAGTCATTCATGGTTTCATCTAGATTTTCCCTTATTTTTTCCATCTTCTTTAGCTTTTCCATGGCTGCTCCTAGCATCTCTACACCCAATGTGTTCAAACGATCAAGAGAATTAGCAACAACATTGCCTCTTGCTTGTACCTTTTCAACCTTCTAAATGATGGGATTCTCAGTATCAATGGAAATTACCTCATATTCAATGATTTTAGAAGACCAAGTGATCTTCTATAATACCTTTGTGAGTTTTCCTACCTTGGCCTTGTAATGATCCTTCATTTTCTTCTCCTTGTCATATTTATCAATAATAGATTCTAAAGTTGATTAAACATTTGCTTTTGCACTATCATGAGTTATTTTACCCAAATCAACCCTTGTGACAAAATACTCTGTAAGATCTACCTCTTCATAAGTTTTATCTGAAGGAGGCTGGGCTATCTCCGCATATTTGTGACCATATTTCTCAAAAAGCACTATAGAGAAGAGATTTTCCTTCTTCTTAGTCTTTGTATTTACAGTAGAAAACTATGCGAAGTCAAATTCATTAGGAGAGATAGCCTCTTTTCTTCTCTTTGGTGCTTGCAAGGACAACCATGGTGGAAATGGTGAATTCCCCTCAGGTTGAGTAGCCATTGGATGAGAAGTAGTAGCTATATCCACAAAGGTTGTAGTTACAATAGGGGATGCATTAGTCAAAATGATCTTAGGAATTTCAACTTTGGAAACTTGCATAGAATCATTTAGAAATTAATCCAAATCAGAAGTTGATGTCATATCAAAAGACGGTGATGACAAACTAGGTAATGACATTGGAGAACTGATTACATTATCTAGACCTTGCCCTGGACTTTTAAAAGGAAATCCTAAGATAAGAGAAGAGTGGATAGAAATAACTATAGGTGCTTCAACATTTGTTACTGTAGGAGGAGGATTAACAAGGAAATTAGTTGCAGTTGTGGTCATAGGAGGAACAATGGAAGAAGATACAACATTGTCAAGAGGAGATTAGATAATAGGAGGTTCCTCATGAATATTTTCATGGGGAGACATTTTTGCTTCTTCATGAAATTCCTCTTCAATCTCTCCTTCTTTTTTCACATGTCCTTCCTCTTGAACATGCTCCTTTTGAACCTCTTGAGATGACCCTTTTGTCACCCTTGACTATAAATTTGATTCGAGGCTTTGAGGCTCTACTTGAACTTGGAGCATCGTTCCTATTTTTAGTTCTTAATTATGATCTTTTACCTGCTTGTATCTCAACCTCATCTTCTAATCTTGTAAAGAATTTTTTTAATTGAAGATCCGTTTCATCCAAACAAAAATTTGTGTTAGCTAAGATCAGTTGGAACCTTTCCTGAATTTATATCACCTCTTTTCGAGACCACTAGATTGGGGGAAGAGGGGCAACTACTATATTTTTCCTTTCATATTCATCATTTAGAATATTATCCTCATCCTCCATATTTTTTGGAACATCTACTAGATCTAACTCCCTTATCTAATCTAGAGTTAGCCTGCAATAATCCAACCTTCTGATTTCCCTTTATGTCCTTATATCGGCCCAAATATCTTTGATCTGATGCACATGAGAGAAAGACATTTTGATTTGGGCCTTTATTCCTCTATAGTCAAAGTCATACCTCACCTTGTATAGTTTGATTATCACTTGTTTCATTTCATATTCAACTACTTTGGCCTTATGAGAGGTAAAAAAAAAATACCTTCAAGTCACCAAGGGAAATTTGAATCCTGGTTTATGAGCATCCATTCTTTGATTTTGAAAAACTATGATTTTCCTGCATAGATCGATTAAGATAATCTTGTCACTGGGATATCAAGGGAGCATGCATGGATAGCTTGCATAGAATCCTACTCTCAAATAAGTAAAATTAGGAAACTATAAAAAACATGCATCCATATTTCTTCACTTTTTTACATGCCTCATCTGACACCCTTTTGTTTTCCAATTCAGGATTGAAAGCACATAGGAGTGGCCCAAAAAAGCATCATTCGCCATTCTGAAGTGATTGATACTTCCCTTAAGAGTGATATGTGGAAAGTATTTGTGAACTGGTACAACCTTTTTGTCACCTTCAAAAGATGGACCTAGAAAGTTTCTCATTATGGCTACAACATAGAACAAGTACGAGGTCTTATAGGACTTATGAGTTTTGTGTACTTGATTCAATTGCTCATGAAGAGCATTACTAATCTCCTCCCCCAAAAATATTTTTTTCTTTCTCCTTAAAATGATCTTGATATATTGAAACATCCAATCCTCAAAGTAAAATGAGTTTGACAAACCATGCACTCTACTGAGAAGAGTGATGATGTCATTTACCTCTTCAATATAGTCACTTCGAAAATATTTTTTTGGCCATCTAGTGACACCTGCCCTAGGTTCCTTCAACCAATTACCATTTATCATTTTCTTTGCAAAGTCAAGGTATTTATCATATTTTGATTGTGCAAATTCTTTAGAAATTTCCACATATGATTCAACATCTAAGCACTTGAACATGTTATGAAAGAAATACACTCCTAGATCCATTATCACATTTATATTGGATTCTTTGACCTTCCTGTCATATTTGTTATAATGAGCAACAACCTGCAACAAAAATTCTAGATTTTGGGAAGCCACTAGGAAAGAAGCTACAAGGTGTAAGCTGTTGTAAAGTATTGACTTCATCCCGTTAGTAACTAGTTGCTTCTTGGTTCTTTCCACAAACTCTTGCATATCCACATGGCCAATCTCAGTGTCTCTGATGTCATCCATATTTTATGTGACCATGGTAGGAGGAAATACACCTTGGACCTTATACTTCATTGCTTTACCCTTTGAAGGTGACAAATCATTCATTGGAAAAAAAACTAACTTTGAAGGAATGCAAAGATGATATCTTGATATGTGTGCACAAAGAACTACATAATAGGATTAGCATGATTCAAGAGTTAGGATAAACTTGCATTACAAAAAATAGCTAAGTATGAAGAATGGAATGAATTTGTGAAAACTGTGGTTTAGAGCACAATGGCATGGAAAATGGAGCGTGAAATGGTTAATTTGGTAAAATAGAAAGATTCTCAGTGTTAGGAAAATTTGCATGAAAATGGGTATCTGAGATGGAAACTTGTGATATTTGATGTGAAAATGATGTTTGGAAAAGCTCGTAATGTCTTTGAAAGCTCATCATTACATTTTGGGAAGAACATAAGTTTTCTGCAATTTTGGCAAAAAATGTCAACCTTACAAACTTTGGGGAAGTCTTTAAAACTTGTCAAATCAACAAAAATTACCACTTTTACAAGAATCTTTGAATTTGACTTGTTGGGTCGGGGAAAAACCTCGACCCTACAAGTAGGATTAAATCACAAGTTTCCAACTTCGTTGAAAAACAACGAAGTTACAAATCTAACATGTTTAACTTGTTGGGTCAAGGCTTTTCCCTGACCCGACAAGTAGGAGCAACTTTTACTTGTAGAATCGACAAAAAATGCCGATACTACAAGTTAAGTTATGGGCAGGTCTTTACTTGTAGGATCGACATAAATTGCTGATTTTATAAGTAGGATAGAAGTCTGTATCTTTGGAAAAATATGTCGAACTAACACTTAGAAACGATTATAAAAGCTCTTTGCGGGGATGGGAATAAATCTTGACCTTACAAAGAAGTTATCAATTGCACTCGTTTATTTGGGATTAATGCCCGACTTCATGAAAAAGAAATTTAATGGATACATAACCAATATGTAGAGGCACAAATCAATACCGCCCTTACACCCAATTGTACATGGAATGCCTCTATCACTTCAAGGGAAAAGACGAGTGTTATGCCTTGCATAACCACCCAATTTTGTTTTTGGTCAAAATGGGTCCCCCTTTGTTTCTTTTATCCTTGGTGTTCTTGTTCGGGTATTAGGAGTTGTTTCTTTTTCTCCCAAGTCCTGGTTTTCCTTTGTTTTTCAAGTTTGGGTTTCAGACTGCACTCACACTTGTTACTTTCCAAAGTTCAAGTTCCTATTTGTGTTTTTATCTCGACCCCCATGCTTTTCCTTGTGTTTTCTTTATTATGTCAAATTCGTGTTTCGGATCAAAACTGTCACCTTATACCCTTAAAAGTGTAAGTTCTTATTTTTGTCTCGATCCCAACTTCCGCTTTTCTTCCTTGTGCATTTTTGCTTGTGTTAGAATCAAACATAAGACCGAAACCAAAACCAAGAAATTTTTCAAAGTTCTTGCTCCTGTTTCCATCCCAATCTCGACTTTCGACTCTCTTTGTCTTTTTCAAAATTGGAATTCGGACCGGAACTTGAATTGAGAACTTTTCCAAAGTTCTTGTTTCATGTCTCGTCCTGATTTCAATTCCTGCTCTGTCTTTGTTTGTCAGGCTTCAGATTTTGGACCTTCGCTAAAAATTTTCACTCATTGAAAGTTTGGTGCCATGTCATGTCTCGATCCTGACCCTCGCTTGCCTCTAATCTTGCGATGGAAAATTTATGACTGACGCGCTAATCCCGAGGCTTGACCAACCTACATTAATGTCTAACCATTCACACATAAAAAAAGGTTTTTATTCCCGTCGCTCCTCAGTTTTCATTCATTTTGGATCGAACAGTTTGACGGAATGAACTAGAGTGGCGCTGAGAGTTACGGTTTGAGGAAATGCTTCAATTTCTCACCATGCTGTCAGATTTTTGGTTATGTTTGGAGGTAGGTGTTTTGTCTTATGTTTTTCCTTCATTCTTGTTTTTTCCATGTGTTTTCTTCGCTCATTTTTTCATGTGTTTTCTTTCTTGCCTTCTTTTCTGGTTTGTTCTTTCTTGGTTTGTTTTTATTTTCCTTCACACCCTTTGATGTGCTTTCTCCATTCTCAAACCCTTTGGTTCATTGTGCGTTTTTATTTTCTTTCATTTTTGTTTTGTTTTATGTTTGTGGGATTTTATGTCCAGTAGTGCCCTAGTTTTCTAGGGTTTCCTATGCTACCTAGTCAAATGTGCCTTTCAATTGATAAATTTTAAATTCTAATCATTTTAAATAAAAAAAATATTGAACCCCAACCGACCCGATCCTAAAGGCATGATTTAAAGGTACTATCATATCTATTTCTCTTTCATGTTAACTAATTATTTAATTCTCGATTCCTACATCTATTTCAGAATCAGGTATCGGAACTGCACTTGTGCTTTTACCACCATCTAGGTCTCACTCTTTCGTTTGATTTGTTTCTTACTTTTGATGTTCCATCGGAGTTGGGAATCAGATTGTGACCTCAATATGTTAAGTGTTTTTGATAATGTATCACTTCATAGCCCCGACTCCGATCCTTGCTTTACCATCAGGATTGGATTTCAGATCGACACCAAACCCTTAACATAGTTGAAGGCTCTATTGTTCAGTGTTGACTTGATTCTAACTTCTGACACAACCTCGGGATCAAAACTTGGGGTTGACTTATCCCTGCTGGTTTTTCAAATGACCAGTTCCTAACAAAACCCCGATTCACACTCCTGATGTTCAATTGAGATCAAAATTCAGGACGTTACCCACACTTGTTCATTCCTTTGGGTCTAGTTCCAAATCATCTCCCAATTCTGACTTCTGATGTTCAATTAGGATCAAAAATCAGGGAGAATCCTTTATCAACTCCATTTGTTAAGTGTCACTTCCTAGTGAAAACCTAATCCTGATTTCTGAATACATTGTAGGATTGGATCACTAAACAAAACTGAATTTTTCTTCACTATAGGTATAAGTGTCGAGTCAGGACCCAATCCCAACTTTTGATATAGTTTAGTACTATGCTTAGAATGGTCAAGTTCCTAGTTCTGTCCTAAACCTGAAACCCAAAAATGTTGAATTTACTTGAAGAATGGGAATTTATTTTGAATGAATGGAGATTTAATATGAAGGGTTCTGCTAATCTGTTCTTCACATGTTTCCTCTTTGTATGATAATCGTATATATTGTAGGTAATTAACAAATGTCTGATTTAGAGGAAGAAGTCCTCAGTGAAGGAACATCAAAAGGAGCAAGGTCCAAGAGTCTAAAACTAGAACAAGTTCTTGTTACAATGAAGTAAAAGTTCCAAGGGACCCTAGTACCATCTAAGTTCAGGTCTGAGGTTATGAACATCACTGACACACTTGTGGGACATATTGATTTAGACTAGTTTCACAAAGATAACTTTTTCAGAAGATACTACCCCAAGGGTAAAGAGAATTGCAGAGTCTAGGTTGGCTCACGTGGCTACATTTCCCATTGCAGTGTTATGTCCATAATTTATATTAACTGCTACACAAACATACAATCTGAATCAAAGGCAACACATTGATTCATAGGGCAATGCAATAATTGATTTAACCCCAACAATGATTAGACTAGTTTTCGATCCTCCTCCTTACCCTAATCTTAAGATTATGACTAAAGTTGATGCACTTAAACTTTGGGCAGTAGATGAGGATGGGAACAAAAGGGTAATTAACAAAAGGTGGCTTAAGACATAAGAAATTAGTAAAGAAGGTACCACCTAACCCTAAGAGGTCTGACTTTTCTAAGGACATTGGAGACATGATTACATTGCTGGTAATAGTATTTGGCAAAGAAAATTCCCGTATCTTTGAACACTGGATGTTTAAATTTATTTAACTAATTCTAGAGGGGCAACAATATTTAGATTGGGGATAGATAATTTTGAACAACATCCATGACCAACTACTGAAAGTGACATAAACCAAGACATTCTTTATGTCTTCATATGTGATGTATTGTGTTGCAAGGATGGGATAGTTTCCTGGTTTAACTGTTGAAGGATCAATGGACGAGGGCCCAAATTAGAAGAAGGTTTGGGACTATTATGAACAATTGGAGCTCAAGACAAATAAGAAAAAATTAAAAGAGTTAATGATGCATTTTTATATGCTATTATTAATCATCTCATTGGTGATGTTGGTTTCAGATTGTCCATGGAGGCAATGGAGTTAATTGAAGAGTGGGGTTATTGGTTTATCCAATACCCCAAATCTACATATTTCAGACTATTTGGATATGATGCACACCCTTTCAAGTTGCCAAGGTGTTGTGGTGACAGATGGGTCTTGATGGAGTTTACTTGTCAAGCCATCGAGGTGAAAGTTAAATTTTCTACACAACATAAGGCTAGCTGCCACTCATTCCCAATGCAATTGGGGTTCTATTCTTGTTCCTCTTCTGTAAAAACTAATACAACAACGAAGGAGTTTCATTCCATGAATTTTAAGTATCATACTTCCAAGAAGGAATTTGATCCTAAGAAGAAAATGTATCATTTGTATGCTTCACAATTTCCCCATCATCAACCACTTCTGGAGGACTTTTTGGCCAAGCTACAAGATTAGTTTGAAGTAAGGAAAAGGGGATATGAAAGATTGAAAATTCCCCAGATGAAAGATTTTGAGGTTGCAAAGGATATACTAGAAGGCACCATAAATTATGGGATTACTCTTGATCCCTGCTATGAGATGGATAAAGTGGCTACTAAGGATTTGGAGCCAATTAATTGGATGGAGGAGGAAACCAATATTCATAAGGTGTCACAAGTTGTAGTTGATAGAAGTGTGAAATGGATTAACCTCCACCTAAAGCAACCATGGACTAAGGCTGCAAGGAAGAAGGATTCTAGTAGTGATCCCACTTCCTCTATTGAAACAAGGTAGTATAAGAGGTTAAAGAAAATTGTTGCAGCTATGGAGACAACCATGGAGGAACCTACTCAAAAAAAAAAAGAAACAATAGTGAAGTAGGTCACTGAAGCCTTGGAATAGGCCAAGGTTACTTATTAGGCTTTTGTTGTAGGGGTTATTTCAAGTCTTGGTGCCACACCCATAACAATTATGTACCCTAGAGCACAAGCTTCTGAAGAAGGACCTTCTACTATGCCTATGCAAATTGGGGATACTCCTCCTACTACACCATCAACTTCAAAAGCAATAATTGGTGATGAAGAGATGCCTCCTGTGATCAATGTAACAAATTCACCTATCCCCTCAGACTTTGAGAAAACTCCGTCTCAGGAAGAAGAAAGACCAGAATGTGAAGAATATATTAAGAAGGTTGAGGAAGAACCTAGAGAAGAGGAGATTGGGTTTGCAGAAGGAAGTCTCTGAGGTGAGGCCACAATGAATGATGTTTTGACTAAAGATGAGTAAACAAAATAATGGAAAGTGCTCAAAGATTAGCTCTTGAAGAGTTAGCTAGTGAGGAAGAAGAACAAAGAAAAAAAATGAAGAGCAAACTCAAGAAAAGGAAGTTGTTGAGGCACAAAAGAAGGCCAAAGAAGAAGCTATGATACGAGAGTTGGAACGAAAGGAGAAAGCTGAGCAATATAAAGCAACAGAGGAAGAACTATGTGCAAAGGATTTAGAATAGTAGAAGTTAAGAGATGAAGAAGAAGCTACACAAAAGGAAGAAGAAATGAAAAAGATAGAAGAAATAAGAGCTCAAAATGAGAAAATGGAATAGGAAAGATTGCAAAAAGAACAAGAAGAGTGGGATAGAATCTCTTTTGAGAAAATAATTGAAATAGTTTCTTCTACACCTCCTTCATCAACACCTCCTAGTGCTTAATGAGTAGTAACCTAGCCAGCTGCTCCTACTTGGTCAAAATTGAATTTGGAGAAGAGGCAATAGGTTCAGGCTCAACCCATAACATGGGATGAAATGGTAAAGGAGATAGATAAGATGAAGCCAAGAAACCCCATACTGTTCATTCTACAAAGTTAACTAATGATAGAGATTTGTTTACGGAAATTGCTACACCTATAGCTAATAAAAGATGACAAGGAATTATAAGCCATATATTATCAAGTAAACACGTTAATCTTGGAAAAATAACCAGAAATCGGTAGATAAATCTAATTGACATTGTGGTTACTATTACCAAGTCACGAATCATCAAAGATATGCAGGCCAAGGATGAGCTGAAAGCTCAAGTAGGGAAAATGAATACTTTTCTCAAAGAGATAATTGCATCCACTCCCAAACAACCTGCACCATCAAAAACTCCTATTTTGATGAGTCGTCAAATGGTAGATGAGTTGACTGAAATAAAGAGAAGATCCCAAATGATGGATAAATGGATTGACTTTCTTAGGAAGGATACAAAAGAGATTTTTGCTACCAATTCAAAAAGTTACAAGGAAGTGGGTGATCTAATCAAGTTCATGGGGGAATATATAAAGTTGCTTGGAAGGGAAGAGGATAAATATGTTGGGGATATGGAAAATTTGAGAATATTTAAGAGGCTGCCTAAGACAGATGTGATCGAGTATTGCATTCTAGAGGATCATGATTTTGGTTACCTTGATAAGTGTATGAATATACTAATCTTCAAAATAGAAGTCCTCATGGAACATAGAAGAATATTACAGCAGGCTCACTAGGATTTGTTTGAGGAAAGGAAGATCATAAAAGGGATTATTGCTAAACTGATTGGAAAAGAGGCTTCACCAAGTTCTAGTTTGATTTCTTTGTAGGAAATGAAGGATGAATGGAATAATATATTGGAAGGAATGATCAAGAAAGGAGATGATGATGAAGGGCTTCTCCTAGACAAGCTTATGGACATTAGGTTCTATGGATGAGACGCTGCTCAAAATGTTTCCCAGCTAGAAGATATATATATGGCTACCACCAAGGAGTCTGAACAAGCAATGTTCAGGGTGGAATGAGTAGATGCACCTGAAGAGGAAACCATACATCAGATTTTTGATAATATGGATGGTTATCTCAAGAATAAGGTGTCTAAAACAACTAAGAGTAGTTGAGTGGCGAAGGAATATTCCATTTTTGAAAAGGAATTGGGTCAAAAAAGTCAACCATGTTCAAGCGTCCTATGGGGCGGTAGCATCTTCAGATCTATTTTGAATAAGTGGACAACTTGAGGTCAATTTTGAAAAACCAAGGACTGGGCATGGTGATCAAGAATATATCTGGTAGTGACTCCCAATTAGATTTTTGGTTAGATGGACATATGGCGTACTTCCTAGGTGCAGAAATTTCAGCAAGAGAAGACTTAAACTCAACTGGAGGTGCCCCCTATGATTATGGATCTAAGCCCTGAATATGTGAATCTTGATTTTTTATAGGAGAGATTGATGTTAATTTTGTCTATAACTTAGAATTCTCTCCTCATTGTAAAGGTTGACTAATTGAAGTCAGGTTGGCTACCTAGAAACTAGATACAATTTTCATTTTTACAAGATTTATGCAAGATGGAAAATTTTACAGTTTTTATGCATGTAGTTTCATTTTCAGAAGTCTATTAGTTTAATGGTAATGCTGATAAACAATGGTTATTCGTATGCGAGTGCATTTTTCTGTGCATAAATGTTTCTTATTTGATGAAGATCAATAGAATATTTTGAGTTTAAAACCATTTATTGCATTATCTATGGATGATGTTTCTTGATGTTTATTGATATGTTAATCCTGGTAATGAGCTTATGGTATTTTGTGATTGAAGATTGGTTCTAAAAAAAAAGTGATGATGAATGGTTGCATGCTTTAAATCTGCACCGAGAATGATTGAGATGGTATGAATTGTTTCATAAATTGTGTTGTTTAACAATTTCAGTTGATTGGAAAAAATCTCATTATAATTATTACATGTCTAAATTGAAAGGAATTTATATTCACATTTTGTTGTCCTAATCCTTGATCGATCTTTTTCTATTTATTTGAAATCCCCTCATGTTGAATTGCTTTATACTAACTAGTTTATACTCATTTACTAGCAAGCCCCTTGAATATTATGGTTGCATGGACCACTGAATGATAACAACACAGTTTGAGAACCAACTACATAGACCTTGGAAGAGAGGTGGTTTTAGATCATTTGTCTTTTTTAGGAGAAATGGAGTAGAAATATTCTATTTAACGTTGTTGTGTTACTTTTGACCATTAACAAAATTGGCGCTAGGAGGGCCTAGAGGAACAAACTAGAGCGAATTGGGTCCTTTTCACCAAGACAGGTTTGAAAGAGTTATGAGATCTGCTACGAATCTAGAGCTATTACTTGAACTCTGATCTCCTACTAGACCCAGAACCCATAGGGATCTAACACCACTGCCCACTCCACCTGGATTTCCTCTAATACCATAGCTGGCACAACCCAATCCACCACCACCAATGGCATTATTTGTGAATAATCCTTCACCACTAGGAACCATCCCTGGTGGCATACATAAGATAACTAAGAATCTAGAGAATATTTATCCCAGGTACACCCATGGAGAGTCATGAAGTGCTGAAGAGCACATCCAGGCATTTAAAGATGCCTGCACTGAGGCTAAAATAGCCCATCATGACGTTGCATGTAGACTATTCCCCTATTCACTAGGTGATATGGCCTACAATTGGTACTTAACTTGCTTATCGGATCCATCTTGAGTTGGAAAATTTTAGAAGATGCTTTCGTTAACCAATTATGGGTCTATGCCAACCCAACTATCTCATATCATCAATTTTCCACAATTAGGAAGGAACCACACGAACCATTGCCTCTGTTTAACACACGATTGTAGAGGATGTACAAATGATTACAAGAACCATACCTGGTGGCTAAGAATATCGCCATCTAGGAATACCTAAAGGCCATAGACTCACTGAGTGGCTGCAAAGAACTTACCTCGCGCTAGACATTGATTCATTGTCTAAGGTATATCACCTATCCATCAAACTACAACAACAAATAAGTTCACAATTAGGTGGTTTGGGAGGGGTCTTCCCTCCCCTAGGATATCCTGCGATGTCTAACTCAACTCCTCTATTCAATACGGTCCCAGGGATGTCCCACTCTACCTATGGACCTTTAGTTGAGTTACAACCTCCACCTGCATTACCATGGGTCAATGGCAGGACTTTAGACTCCTCCCAACAAACTAAGAATTTTCATAATCATACTGAAGGGTCTAACCCCATGACTCACCCATCAGCTATAACCACTACAGAAAATGAGTGCACTGCCCATTTGACAACATAGTTAGAAACTTTGAAGAAAAATTTATCCCAAGTGACCAATGAAATGGCCCAATTCAAGCTGAACCCCCCTCAAAACAAAAATCAGAATCAGGGTTACCAGAATTAGGGAGGGTATTCCAACCAAAACAACTACCCCAACCAGAACACCAATCAGAATCAAAGAAACTTCTAGAACCAAAATTACTAGAATTAAAACTACCAGAATCAGAATAGGGGATACAACCAAAGACCCAACAATCGACAATGGGAAACTAGACCAAACAATAGAGGAGTTCCCCATAACTATCAAGCTAATGAAGACAAACCACATACTACAAATGTTGTATATTTGAATTTCATGACTAATTGGTGCAGATTGCATGACACTATCGCGCATTCTGAGGTTAACTGCCTAGAGATGGAAAAAGTGGTTAAGTTGGCACAAGTTGATTCCCAACTACCACAGGGTAATCCCAACAAAGATAGTGGATTTGTGGATACAACCATGGATTTGGAGACTTATGTTGAAGAATATCAATTTCTTATGCAAGGAGAAAATGAACCAGAAATAAATACATATGATGCTCATACTGTTTAGGCTAAGGGAGGCCATTTTCTGAGAAATCAAAACAAGGGACCCTTTACCACATCTATCCCTCCCAACAATATGGTCCCCCCTAATTAGAATGCCAAAAAAAATCTGCCTCCACCAAAAGGCCCACCTAGGTTTCCTAGCAAACGTAACAATGCTTTCGTTCCTAAACACCAAAGTAATACTGGTATAGAATTTGATTTTATTTTGTAGATGCAAAATCAAATGACTTCATTGTCATTCTTTGATATTTTGAAGTGGTGTCCCACTCAACTCGAAATCATGTTGAAAGCCTTGGAAGAGGCAGATCGATTGAAATGAAAGACTAAGGCGACTCCAACTACTAACATGAACACAACTCTGTATAGAGGTAAGATGGGGACACCCCCGTTTCTTTTGAGTCTGAGAATTTTTGGGAAGAATCTACATAATTGCCTTTTGGATTCTGGAGTCTCAGGTAATGTTATGCCTTTCTCTATTTGTAAAAAAATTGGGTTTAGCCCCAGTTCAAACCCATAAGAAAGTTATATAGTTAGATAAAACTGAGGTCAATATTGTAGGAGAACTAAAAAATGTGCATGTACAAATTGGATCAAACCCACAAATTCAAAACTATATGGATATTCAGGTAGCTGATATCCCTAAAACATATGGCATGTTGTTAAGCTAGGAATTTATGAAGGCTATTGAAGGTTACCTCTCCTTGGACTTCTCGCACATGTGGCTACCATGTAAAGGGGTAGCAACCCATATTAGGATTGAAAGAAAACCCTATCTGAAAGATATGATCACAAAATATGACCACCCTAACGAAGTAGCCTATTTCAAAATTGAGATAGG
Organism: Sequoia sempervirens; assembly: GCA_007258455.2. Classification (NCBI taxonomy): domain Eukaryota; kingdom Viridiplantae; phylum Streptophyta; class Pinopsida; order Cupressales; family Cupressaceae; genus Sequoia; species Sequoia sempervirens. The sequence continues at coordinate 21,399 of VDFB02003900.1, read as the reverse complement.
GGTTTATAGGAGGGAATAAATTATGACATTCTCAATGTTTAATCCTGATTTCTCATAGCCTTTAGAACATAGTGACCCTATGACCACTGTCAACCATCAAGTTTTAATTCATAAATTGTAACAAGATAAGTTGGTCCTCATAGAAGATGTTGATCTATGAAGCTTGTTACTCCCGAACTGGTGTCGGGTCCATTACCAAAACTATTCAGAGCTAATGTGTTAGCACTATTTAAACATTTTGAATAATGTTTGTCAGTTAGGAGAGACTTCTAAACACAATCTAAAAACATCTCTGAATCAATTTCCATTTGAAGCTAAAGACACGACTATTTTGGAAAGGGAGAATAATACCCGACAAGAAGTCTTACCCCTAACTGGTCAAACTCGGATACTATTTTTTGATTTATGAAATGAGGCCGAGGAAATTTAGGAATCATCTAATACCCCCGCCCTTGCTAACGTTCCAATTCCAAAAGAATTTCTCAAAAAGAAAATGAACTGTAGGACTGTTGATCATGATGAGGGGCAGGAAACCGTTATTGCACACATTTTAAATCTTGATGAAGTACTTGACGATCATCATTTACAATAGTCTCCTGATCTTAATATCTCAAAATAGTCTGAGCCACCACCTATTTCTCCTAAGCAATCACCTGCAATCAACTTGAAGAAAGAAACCCCAACCCAAGACCAACTGTGGACTCTCAAATTTGATGATTCCAAATCTAAAACCAAGTGGAGCTAGAGTAGAACTAACCAACCCAAAAGGGAAAACCTACTTTGCTTCTTATAGGTTACATTTTGGCTGCACTAACAATCTCGTAGAGTATGAAGCACTTGCTAGGGGACTAATGTTTGTACATAAGAAGAAAGTTACACCTCTGAGAGTCATGGGAGATTATGAGGTAATCGTTAAGTAGGTTCAGAGCCAATACACATGCCATAACAAAAGGTTGGATGCATACATGAATAGGGTATGGAATTTGATAGAGGATTTCAATGCTTTCAGAATCAAGTTGATTCCCAGAGAAGACAATTAGATTGTAGATGCACTTGTTGTTGCTGATAGTACCTTGGAACCTATACAAGATTCCAAGTTAAAGAGGTTCTTTGTGAAATTAGTGTTGATCCTAGCCATCCCGGAGAACATCCAAAATTTCCAAGTTTTTGATGACGATAAGCATATACTTTCCTTTTGGGCGAGTTCAAATGTCTTCAAAGGAAAAATCATCAATGAATCTGATAGAGATCAGGGAGATTGGGACCCAAAAGGTTGTGATGCAAAGGGAATAATTAATCTAAAAACCAACAACATTCCTAAGGGAATGGTAGCATTGGAAAGGATCTTTGATTCTAATCCTCGAGCCCGTGAAAGATTGCCTATAGATAGTGATGGAGGGAAGTATGAATCATACAATCTGGTAGACTCAGGCCCAAAGAAGAACATATTCATTGGAAAGACTTTTTCAAAGAACATTTGAGACAAATTCTTGAAGGTACTGAAAGAAGATATCACAACAATTGCTTGGGGGTATGAAGATCTGAAAACCTTTGATACTTCGGTAATAATGCACACCATCCCTTTGAAAACAAAAGAAAATCCATTCCCTCAGAAGAAAAATCCAATTAATTCTCTGATTGAACCCTTGATTCTCAAAGAGGTGCAGGAACTACTGTCATCAAGGATCATTTTTCCATAAGGCATTCGACCTGGGTTGCAAATCTGGTGCCCGTTCATAAAGAGTGGGGAAATTAGACTATGTGTCGACTGTAGAAACCTCAAAAAAGCTTCAGAGAAAGATAACTACCCACTTCCTTCTCTTGATGAGGTGCTACAGATAGTTAACAACTTATAGATGATGTCATTCCTAGATGGATATTCAAGATACAATCAAGTGTTGGTTAACTATGATGATAGAATGAAGACTGCTTTCACTACCAAGTGGGGGACATTTGCATATCAAAGGATTTCATTTGGTCTTATTAACGTTGGAGCCACCTTTCAACATGCAATGGAAGTTGTATTTAAAGATTTGGTAGGTAAATGTATTATCATTTACATGGATGATTTGACTATATTTTCCAAGAATAGGAAAGACCACGTTCCTAACTTGTCGAAGGTCCTTCGAAAATGTATAAGCTACAATGTATCCCTCAACCCAAAGAAATGTGTGTTCAGGGTTTCAGAAGGGAAATTACTGGGTCACATAATATCAAAAAGGGGGATTTCAATTGACCCAGATAGATTGGAGTCCATCTTGAAATTAAACATGCCCGGCAACAAAAAGGAGATGAGATCTTTCCTCAGAAAGATAAATTTTGTAAGAAAGTTCATAACTAGGTTCGCAAAAATTGTTAAACCACTCAATGAGATGATGAAGAAGGATGTGATGATTGAATGGATTAATGAGGCTAAGGCTACCTTCTCACAAATCAAATAGTCTATCTTAGAAGTTCCTATCTTGACCAGTCCCAATTATTCAATGCCTTTTTATATTTATTCTTTCGCATCTGATCATTCGTGTGCTACTATCTTGACACAACTAAAAGGCAAGGGAGATGAACAATCGATAGATTTTATGAGTTCTCCCTTCAAGAATGTTGAGATCATATATCCACCCTTAGAGAAGCAAGCATTCACATTGGTATGGGTAGTTAAGAAGTTCAGACATTACATTCTATGCAGTTAGATTACAACCATAGTCCCTGACCCTATGGTAAAATCTCTTCTTATGTAGAGCGAGCTAGGAGAAAGAAGGGGAAAGTAGATGGAAATTCTACAGGAATTTGACTTTGAAATTCACCCTATGAAGTTGGTCTGAGGACAAGGCCTCTCCAAAGCCATGATAGGCGTTGATCCCAAAATCACATGTTAGCAGTACACAATATAATCATTCACAGGAAAACCATGGTATGTTGATTTGATCTTCTTGTTGATTAATAATAAATGTCCTGATGGGATGAATACCACTCAGAGGAGAGCACTAAGATTAAAAAGTGCTCATTATATGATCAAATGGGGAGCCTTGTACAAGAGGAACTTTGAAGGTGACTATTTTTGTTGTCTAGATCAACAACAGGCAAAACAAGCTATTGTTGAGTTTCATGGTAGACATGGTACTGGGCACGGTTCAACTGACACCATGGCACATCAAATTTTGAGATCATGTTATTATTTTCCCCATGTGTTCTGGGATGCTCATCAACATGTTAGGACATGTCATACATGCCAAACTTCGACATCTAGAGAATACAATCCAGAAATGCCCCTACAACCCATAAACAAGGTAAGATCTTTTTCCCACTGGGCATTAGACTTTGTCAAGGTAATTAATCCAAATTCTTTTATAGGTCACAATTTTATTCTGATGGCGATGGATTAGTGCACACATCTAACCAAAGCTTAGCCCTACAAGAACAATACCACTAATGTCATTATCAAATTCCTCAACGAATATGTCGTTACTAGGTTTGGAGTATCATTTTCTCTGGTATGTGATAATGAACCTTCCTTTTCTTCTGCTCAATTTATTCAGTGGGCGTATGAACATAAAATTGTTTTGAAATATTCCTCTAATTACTATCCACAGGGAAATGGGCTAGTAGATTCTACCAATAAAAAATTGTTGGAGGTAATTAATAAGTTGTTAGAAAGTAATCCTAGTGACTGGCACACACAACTGAGATTTTCCTTATGGTCAGATAGGGCTAGAATCAAAGCAACCTTAGGAAACTCACCATTTAAGTTAGTCTATGGCTAAGACCCAATCTTCCCTATTCATCTACAGATACCCATTCTCCAATTTATGCAAGAATTGTATTCTAATGATGATAGGATAGAGGTCCAACTAACTAGTTTTCTTAATCTAGAAGAACAAAGAGATGTTGCTTTGTAGTGGTTTTCCAAGCATCAGGCTGTAGTCAAACACTAGTTTGACAAGAGAGCCAAAATCAAAGCCTTCAGAATATCAAACCTTGTGCTGCTATAGGACAAAGCCAGAGAGAGGAAGGGTGATCATCAAAATTTTGACAAATTTTGGTTGTGTCCATATTAGATCATTGAGATCCTTGGTGAGAATTCCTTCCCGTTAAACACCTTAATAGGAGAACCTATCCCATTGCTTGTCAATGGATAGTTTCTCAAACATTATTTCAGCCCATGAAGGTCTGATCGTCTGTATGATTATATATATGTAATTAGTTTTTTTTCTCATTTCTGGTTTGTTTTGTTTGTTTGTTTGTGTTTCCTTTGTTTCTTTTTCTTCTGTTGTTTGTTTTTCTTTTCTTTTCTTCTTTCCTTTTTACTTCTGGGGGCCTTCATTTTCTCCATTTTTGAGTGTAGGGGTAGTTATTCAAAGTATACTAAGGGTACTATGAAAGAGAAATTGATTTAGGTATTTTCAGGTATGTCTATCAAGCTCTTTCATTTTAAGACTTATGTTTTATGTCCATTTGAATAACAGTTTGAAAGGTTAAGAACAAATAGGTAAATTTTAAGTGATCTCATAAACCACGGCTGAATCTATCACATACTAGATAGAATCATCTATTTCATAAGGGCCTATTTGTCTTAGGGTGACTATATTCATGATTCATGTGAAAAACTTGAGTCCTAATGTTGTGATGAGGTCCACCGTAGTTCTCAACCCGATTTTCAGATTACATCTAAGTATTGAGAAAAGATAAGAAAATAATTGCTCCAAGTAAAGCCCATACAAAAGAAAAGAGAAGCATAAATGATGGAAAACTCAATATTATAAGGGTAATTCAAGTACCTCTACTGGGGCTATGGATGCTTGGCTGGAAGTAGATTAATGCTTTGAGAGAACTAGAGGTATCTCTATCAGGGCTATAGACACCTGGCTAAAAGTGGAGCAATGCCCAGGACATCATTGCAAGATAGTTAAAATGACTCAACTCAGGTAGCTTGAATCTTAATATAGTTGTTCAAGGATAGGTAGAGTCTTTAGGGAAAGAGACACACTGCACATGCACACAACCAAATTCAAAGTTGTTATTGTTGATTTACATTTGAGATTCCAGCTCAACCTTGTTTGTTGTAACTGATCATACTTGAATTAGAATGTTCACAAACCAGAGGTTCTAGATGACTGAATTCTTCAGTAAATTGAAAATGGGTAAACCATTTTTAGAGCCGAGTTGCCAATTGTTATGCCTTGCATAACCACCCATTTTTTTGGTCAAAATGGGTCCCCCTTTGTTTCTTTTGTCCTAGATGTTCTTGTTCGGGTCTTAGGAGTTGTTTCTTTTTCTCCTAAGTCTTGGTTTTCCTTTGTTTTTTGGGTTCGGATTTCAGACTGACACTCACACTTGTTGCTTTCCAAAGTTCAAGTTCCTGTTTGTGTTCCGATCCCAACCCCCACGCTTTTCCTTGTGTTTTCTTTATTCTGTCGGATTTGGGTTTCGGATCAAAACCATCACCTTACACCCTCAAAAGTGTAGGTTCCTATTTTCATCCTGATCCCAACTTCCACTTTTCTTCCTTATGCGTTTTTGCTTGTGTCAGAACCAACATCGGACCGAAACTAGAACCAAGAAAATTTTCAAGGTTCTTGCTCCTATTTCTATCTCGATCCCGACTTTTGACTCTCTTTGTCTTTTTCGGAATTGGATTTCAAACTGGAACTTGAACTAAGAACTTTTCAAAAGTTATTGTTTCATGTCTCGTCCCAATTCTGATTCTCACTCTATCTTTGTTTTTCGGGATTTGGATTTCGGACCTTCGCTGGAACTTTGCACTCATTGAAAGTTTGGTGCCATGTCATGTCCTGATCCCGACCCCCACTTTCCTCCATTCTTGTGATGGCGTATTTATGACTAATTCCCCGATACCGAGGCCCGACCAACCCACATTAATGTCTAACCATTCACATGCGCAAACGGGTTTTTATTCCCACTGCTCCTCGATTTTTGTTCATTTTGGATTGAACAGTTTAATGGAATGAACCAAAGCGGTGCCGAGAGTTAGGGTTTGAGGAAACGCTTTGTTTTCTCATCGTGCTGTTAAATTTTCGGTTGCGTTTGGAGGTAGGTGTTTTTCCTTTTGTGTATCCTTTGTTCTTGTTTTTGCCTTGTTTATTTTGCTCATTTTTTTGCGTGTTTGCTTTCTTGGTTTTTTTATGTTTTCCTTTGCACCCTTTGGTGCACTTTCTCTATTCTCGAACCCTTTAGTTTGTTGTGTGTTTTTCTTTTCTTGCGTTTTTGTTTTGTTTTTGTTCATAGGATTTTTTGTCCCATCGTGCCTTAGTTTTCTAGGGTTTGTTGTGCTACCTAGTTGAATGTGTGTTTCAATTGATAAATTTTAAATTCCAAACATTTTAAATCAAAAAAATCCTAAACCCCAACCAACCCAATCCTGAAGGCACGCTTTAAAGATACTGTCATATCTATTTTGCCTTCATGTTAACTAATTATTTTATTCTCGATTCTTGCACCAATTTTGAAATTGGGAATCAAAACTGCACTTTTGGTTTTACCACCATCTGGGTCTCACTCTTTTTTTTGCTCTAATTCCAACTATCGATGTTCCATTAAGGTCTGGAATCGGATCATTACCTCAGTATGTTAAGTGTTTTTGGTAATATGTCACTTCATTGCTCTGACTCTGATCCCCACTTTACCATCAGGATTAGATTTTGGACTGACACCAAACCCTTAACATAGTTGAAGGCTCTACTATTTAGTGTCGACTCGATTCTGAATTCCGACACAACGTCGAGATCAAAACTTGGGGTTGACTTATCCTTGCTTGTTTTCCAAAGGACTGATTCCTAACAAAACCTCGATTCAGACTCCCGATGTTCAATCAAGATCAGAACTTGGGACGTTATACACAATTGTTCATTCCTTTGGGTCTAGTTCTAAATCATCTCTTGATTATGACTTTCGATTTTCAATTAGGATCATAACTCGGGGAGAACCCTTTATCAACTCCATTTGTTAAGTGTCATTTCCTGGTGAAAACCCGATCCCAATTTTTGAATACATTTCTGGACCGGATCATGGAACGAAACTAAAGTTTTTTCTTCACTATAGGTATAAGTGTCGAGTCAGGACCTGATCCCAAATCCTGATATAGCTCAGTACTATACTTAGAATGGTCAAGTTCCTGGTTCTGTCCCGAACTCGAAACCCAAAAATGCTGAATTTACTTGAAGAATGGGAATTTATTTTGAATGAATGGAGATTTAATATGAAGGCTTTTGCTAATTTGTTCTTTGCATGTTTCTTCTTTGTCTAATAATGGTTAGTATTGCAGGTAATTAACAAATGTCTGATTCAGAGGAAGAAGTCCTTGGTGAAGGAACATTAGAAGGAGCAAGGGCCAATAGGCTAAAACCAAAACAAGTTCCTATTACAATGAATTATAAGTTCCAAGGGACCCTAGTACCATCTAAGTTTGGGTCAGAGGTTATGAAAATCACTGGCATGCTTATGGGACATATTGATTTAGACTAGTTTTGCAATGATACTTTTTCAGAAGATGCTACCCCAAGGGTAAAGAGAATTGCAGAGTCTGAGTTGGCTCATGTCGCTACATTTCCCATTACAGTTCAATGTCTAGAATTTTTATTAATTGCTACACAAACACACAATCCAACTCAGAGGCAATGCATTGATTCATAGGACAATGTAATAATTTATTTAACCCCAACAATGATTAGACTAGTTTTTGATCCTCCACCTTACCCTAATCTCAAGATTATGACTGAAGTTGATGCACTTAAACTATGGGTATCAGATGAGGATGGGAACAAAAGGGTAATTAACAAAAGGTGGCATAAGATAGAGAATAAATCAATAAATAAGGTACCACCTAACCCTAAGAGGTATGGATTTTCTAAGGACACTAGAGACATGATTACATTGCTAGAAATAGTATTTGGAAAAGAAAACTCTTGTATCTTTGAACACTGGATGTTTCCATTTATTCAACTGATTCTAGAGGGGAAACAATATTTAGATTGGGGACAGATAATTTCGGACAATGTCCATAACCAACTAGTGAAATTGATAGAATCCAAGACATTCTTTATGTCTTCATATGTGATGTATTATACTGCAAGGATGGGACAATTTCTTAGTTTAACTATTGAAGGATCAATGGATGAGGGCCCAGATCAAAAGAAGCTTTGGGAATATTATGAATAGATGGAGTTGAAGACAACGGAGAAACATTTTAAAAGAGTTAATGATGCATTTTTATATGCTATTATTAATCAACTCTCAGGTGATGTTGGTTTCAGATTGTCCACAAAGGCAATGGAGTTAATTAAAGAGTGAGGTTATTGGTTTATCCAATACCCCAAATCTACCTATTTTAGACTATTTGGATATGATGGGTACCCTTTCAAGTTACCAAGGTATTGTGGTGACAGATGGGTCTTGATGGAGTTTTCTCATCAAGTCATCGAGGTAAATGTTAAATTTTACGCACAACATAAGGCTAGTTGCCACTCATTCCCAATGCAATTGGGGTTCTATTCTTGTTCCTCTTCCGTAGCAGCTAAGACAACAATGGAGGAGTTTTAGTCCATGAATTTTAAGTATCATACTTCTAGGAAGGACTTTGATCCTAAGAAGAAAATGTATGGTTTGTATGTTTCACAATTTCCCCATCATTGACCACTTCTAGAGGACTTTTGTGCCAAGCTACAAGATCAATTTGAAATAAGGAAAATGGGATATGAAAGATTGAAAATTCCCCAGATGAAGTATTTTTAGGTTACAAAGAATATACTAGAACACACCACATATTATGGGATTACTCTTGATCCTCACTATATGATGGATACAGTGGATACTAAGGATTTGGAGCCAATTAATTAGATAGAGAAGGAGGAAACCAATATTCGTAAGGTGTCACAAGTTGTAGTTGATAGAAGTGTGAAATGGATTAACCTCCACCTAAAGCAACCAAGGGCTAATGCTACAAGGAAAAAGGATTCTAGTAGTGACACGACTTCCTCTATTGAAACAAGGTAGTATAAGAGGTTAAAGAAAATTGTTGCAACTATGGAGGCAGCCACGAAGGAACCTTCTTCAATAGAAGAAGAAACATTGGTGAAGCAGGTCATTGAAGCCTTGGAATAGGCCAAGGTTAATTATTAGGCTACTACTACAAGGGTTATTTACAGTCTTGGTGCCACACCCATAGCTACTATGTACCTTGGAGCATAGGCTTCTGAAGAAGGACCTTCTATTGTGCCTATGCAAATTGGGGATACTCCTCCAACTGCACCATCAACTTTAGAAGCAACAACTAGTGAAGAAGAGAGGTCTCCTATGATTGATGTAACAGATTCACCTATCCCCTTAGACTCTAAGAAAAATCTATCTCAGGAAGAATATCTTAAGAAGGTTGAGGAAGAACCTGGAGAAGAGGAGACCGGGTTTGTGAAAGGAAGCTTCTTGGGTGAAGCCACAATGAATGATGTTTCGAACGAAGATGAGCAAAAATAAATAATGGAAAGTACTCAGAGAATGGCTGTTGAAAAATTAGTTAGTGAGGAAGAAGAATAGAGAAAGAAAAATGAAGAGCTAACTTAAGAAAAGGAAGTTGTTGACGCACAAAAGAAGGCCGAAGAAGAAGCCATTGTACGAGAGTTGGAACACAAGGAGAAAGTTGAAAAAGATAAAGCACCAGAGGAAGAACACCATTAAAAGGAGTTAGAACAACAAAATTTAAGTGATGAAGAAGCTACGCAAAAGGAAGAAGAAATAAGAGCTCGAAATGAGAAAATGGAACAAGAAATATTACAGAAAGAACAAGAAGAGCGTGATAGAATCTCTTCTGAGAAAAAAATTGAAACAGTTTCTTCTACACCTCCTTCATCAACACCTCCTAGTGCTCAATGAGTAGTAACCTAGCTAGCTACTCTTACTTGGTTAAAATTGATTTTGGAGAAGAGGCAATAGGTTTAGGCTCAACCTGTAACATGGGATGAAATGGTAAAGGAGATAGATAAAATGAAGCCAAGAAACCCCATGTTGTTCATTCTACAAAGTTAACTGATGATGGAGGGTTGATAGCAGAAATTGCTACACCTATAGTTGATAAAGATGACAAGGAATTACAAGCCACAAATTATCAAGTAAACATTGTTAATCTTGGCAAACAAACCAAAAATTAGTAGATAAATCTAATTGACATTATGACTACCACTACCAAGTCATGACTCATCAAAGATAAGCAAGCCAAGGATGAGCTAAAAGCTTAGGTAGGGAAAATGAATACTTTTCTCAAAGAGCTAATTGCATCCACTCCCAAACAACCTACTCCATCAGAAAATCCTATTTTGATGTGTCTTCAAATGGTAGATGAGTTAACTAAAATAAAGAGAAGATCCCAAATGATGGATAAATGGATTGACCTTCTTTGGAAGGATACAAAAGAGTTTTTTGTTGCTTTTTCAAAAATTTACAAGGAAGTGGGTGATCTAATCAATTCTATGTGGGAATATATAAAGCTGCTTGGAAGGGAAGAGGATAAATATGTTGGGGATATGAAAAAGTTGAGAATATTGAAGAGGTTGCCTAAGGCAGATGTGATTGAGTATGTCATTCTAGAGGATTAGGATTTTGGTTACCTTGATAAGTGTATGAATATACTAATCTTCAAAACATAATTCCTCATGGAACATAGAAGAATATTGTAGCAGGCTCACCAATATTTGTTTGAGGAAAGGAAAATTGTAAAAGGGATTATTGCTGAACTGATTGGTAAAGAAGCTTCACCAAGTGTTGGTTTGATTTCTTTGTAGGAAATGAAGGATGAATGGAATAATAGAGTGGAAGGAATGATCAAGAAAGGAAATGATGATGAAGGGCTTCTCCTGTACAAGCTTATGTCCATATTAGGTTCTATGTATGGGACGTTGCCCGAAATGTTGTCCAGCTAAAGGATATATATATGACCACCACCAAGGAGTAGCAACATATTCTGACCTATTTTGAATAAGTGGACAACTTGAGGTCAATTTTGAGAGACCAAGTACTAGGTGTGGTGATCAACAGTATATCAAGTAGTGACTCCTAGTTGGATTTTTGGTTAGATGGACATATGGCATACTTCCCAGTTGCAGGAATTTCAGCAAGAGAAGACTCAAACTCAATTGGAGGTGCCCCCTATGATTATGGATCTGAGCCCTGAATCTATGGATATTGATTTTTGATAGGAGAGATTTGATGTGAATTTTGTCTATAACTTAGAATTCTCTCCTCATTGTAAAGGTCAGCTGATTGAAGTCAGATTGGCTACCTAGAAACTAGATACAATTTTTATTTTTATAAGCTTTATGCAAGATACTTGGACAATTTTACAATTTTTATGTAAGTAGTTTCATTTTTAGAAGTGTGTTAGTTTAATGGTAATGCTGATAAACAATGGTTATTCATATGCCAGTGCATTTTCTTGTGCATAAATGTTTCTTATTTGATGAATATCAATAGAATATTATGAGTTTAAAACCATTTATTACTTTATTTATGGATGATGTTTATTGATTTGTTAATCTTGGTAATGAGCTTATGGTATTTTGTGATTCAAGATTGATTCTAAGCAAAATTTGATGGTGAATGGTTGCATGCTTTAAATCTACACTGAGAATGAATGCAATGGTATGCATTGTTTCATAAATTGTGTTGTTCTATAGTTTCAGTTGATTGGAAAAATGCTCATTATAATGATTACATGTCTAAATTGAAAGGAATTTGTATTCATGTTTTGTTGTCCTAAGCCTTGATCGATCTTTTTTTGTTTATTTGAAACTCCCTCATGTTGAATTTCTTTATACTACCCAGTTTATACTCATTTACCAGTAGTCCCCTTGAATCCTATGGTTGCATGGACCACTGAATGATAACAACATAGTTTGAGAACCAACTACAGAGACCTTGGAAGATAGGTGGTTTTAGATCATTTGTCTTTTTAAGGAGAAATAGAGTAGAAATATTATGTTTAACATTGTTTTGTTACTTTTTACCATGAACAATGAGGACATATACAAAGAACATGCATGAAAATGGAGACCTAAAAGACAAAAAGAAACTAGGGCACATGATGAAATAGCGAACACATACAATAAAACGAAGAAAGGAAGGATAAAAATGAACTACAAATGTTTCAACCTTGTAGATAAACATGATTTAAAAAGAAAATCATTGGAAAAATACAAACAACCATCACGATTACATAGAATTAAAAAAAAACCTAATAGAAATAGAGAAAGGTAAAAACATAAACATACTTGCAAAAAAAGGGCGTAGTGTAAACCCTATCTTATAAATCTCGATGAATCTGCTCAAAGACCACACAAATGAAGTCCAAGTTTTTAACAAAAATCATAGAAGAAAGAGGAATGACAATCGAAATGAGAAAGAAAACAAATAAAAGCACATTTAAAAATCGTTTATAAGGAAAATAAAAGGACGATAAATGAATCAGTGTGAAAACCAAAATTGTAGGGGCGAAACTTCATGATGCACTTAAAAATTAAATGTTGCAAGAGCGGAAAAATTCAACAAAATTGCAAGTTTGACCTTGATCACTTGTAGAGTCGGCAAAAAATTCTTACTTTACAAGGAACTTTAAATCATGCTTTAAACACTTTCAGTTTCAACAGTTTTTGATGCCTCTACAAGTGATACTTAACTTCCTTGTAGAAGCGGGGAAAAACTCTAACATTACAAGGGACACAAATTTCTAACACTTTATAACTACAATCTGACCAAAAGGTGAAAAAGATGAATTTGAAAAACCAAAAGAGGAAAATGATCAAATGGACAATTCGAGACTAAGGACTATACATAAAGGTAGATCATGGTTTTCCCTATTTCGTGTGTTTAGAGTCCATGGGGCTACAAAATGGACAAATTTCATAGGGGTTATCCCACGAATTAGACTAGCTAAATTTGAGGATAACAAGTTTAAGGTATAGGGTTATGGATTGAGGGTTATTGTTCACGGTTGAGGGAATAGGGTGAAGTGTATATGGTATAAGGATTATGGTTTAGGATATTAGGGTTTAGGGTATAAGGTATAGGGTTAAGGGTTGAGAGTGTAGGGTTTATGGTTTAAGTATATGGTTGAGGGTATAGATTTGAGGGATAATATTTAGGGTTTAGAGTATAAGGATGAGGGTATAGGGTATAGGGATGAGGGTTGAGGGTATAGGGTTTAAGGTTTAAGGTATAGGTTTGAGGGTTGAGGGATAATGTTCAAGGTTGATGGTATAGGGTATAGGGATTAGGGTTTAGAATATTGGGTATAGGGTTTGAGGGTATTGGATTTAGAATTGAGGGTTTAGGGTTTTTAGAATTGAGGGTTTAGGGTTTAGGGTACAAGGTTGAATGTAGGGTTTAGGGTTTAAGTATAGGGTCGGGGGATAATGTTTAGGATTTAGGTTATAAGGCTGAGGGTATATGGTATAGGGATGAGGGTTGTGTGTGTAGGGTGTAGGGTTTAAGGTATAGGGTTGAGGGTTGAGGGATAGTGTTTAGGGTTGAGGGTATAGGGTATAGGGATTAGGGTTTAGGATTTTGGGTATAGTGTCGAGGGTATTGGGTTTAGAGTACAAGGTTGAATGTATATTTTAGGGTTTAATTATAGGGTTAAGGGTTGAGGGTTGAGGGATAATGTTCATGGTTTAGGGTATAAGCTTGAGGTATAGGTTATAGAATGAGGGTTGAGGGTGTAGGGTTTAGGGTTTAAGGTATAGGGTTGAGGGTTGAGGGATAGTGTTTAGGGTTTTAAGGGTATAAGGTTAGGTGCATAGGGTATAGGGATTATGGTTTAGGATATTGGTTATAGGTTTGAGGGTATTTGGTTTAGGGTTTGGGGTGTAGGGTATAAGGTTGAATGCAAGGTTTAGGGTTTAAGTATAGGGTTGA
>VDFB02003899.1:0-13074 GCA_007258455.2 Sequoia sempervirens | reverse complement strand
TTGTTCTGCCTTTGCTTTTTCTTGTGTGGAAGAGTGAGAGGGTGTGGGTATATACTTATATTTATACAACTCCTGTCCAAAAGAGCCACCCAACGCCTGTGATCATGATTGAGCTCAGAAAGCGGCGTAATTTTATTTTGAATACACTGTGGCAAATTTGAAATATTCAAAGCAAACATAGTCTAAAGCCATATGTCAGAAATACATAAAGATGAAACTCTGAATGTTTGACAAACAAGTTTCACTGACAGATAAGTGAAGAAATTAATGTGTGACTGTCTCTCTCGATCCTAAATGACTATCTATCTCGTGTAAGATATTCAAAAATAAATATTATTTTTAGTATATTATAACAATTTTGAATTCAAAGCAAATGTAGTCTAAAATCATCTATCTCGTGTAAGATATTCAAAATTAAATATTATTTTTTGTATAATGTAACAATTTTGAATTCAAAGTAAATGTAGTCTAAAATCAAATTCTGATGTCAGAAAGATTTAGAATGAAGTTTACAATGCTTGGTAAACAAGTTTCTTCGAGTCATATAATAGATAAGTGAAGAATAGTCATATGTATTGTTAAATTGAATAAAAAGAAATAGGTTGAAATATAGAAGGCTTGGTAAACAAGCTTCTTATGGTCATATAATAGATAAATGAAGAATATAGAATAGTGTTGTTTAAGAACGTGCTGTCACATTGAATAGAAAGAAATAGGACAAATTTTAGAATGCTTGGAAAACAAGCTTCTTCTAGTCATATGACATATTAGTGAAGAAATTTATATATAAGTGTTGTTTAAGATAGCCATATCTATTGCCACATTAAATATAAAGGAAATTGAATAGAAAGAAATAAGATGAAACTTAAAATACTTATATATTATTAAATAGTTGTTTAGCATTTAAAAGAATATTTTTACTAAAAAAATAAGTTTTTTTTTGTTTTTCTTAAAAAATATTATTTTAACTTACTTTAAATAATTCAGAAAATTAATAATCTACACAATAAGCTAACCTATAAGTAGATCCCCATTGCCAAGTTAGTAAATCACTTTATCTTTTTCTTAGCCAGTGGATCATTGAGTATAGCTATAAGTAGTGAATAGTGTTGTTGTTATCTTTGTTTTGTTGTTAGTTATTTGTGAAGTAACCTCACATGCCCCAGAGAACTAAGTGTACTAGTGTAATGTAATGTGTTATATGTTTATGGTTAATGTTCTTGTATGTTCAATTGTAATGTTTAAAAAAAAAAAAAATTGTTTGCTTTGTCTGTGTTCTTTGGGTTTGCATGACGGGCGTTACAACTTGGTATCAGAGCCAAGGTTCTAACACTGGGTACTCTGGTTTCATATGAGCCCATTATGTTGTTCGGTTTATATATTCTATCTAGAAGAAAATTTCGTCTACATATGCATATGTTATGAAGGAAAAAAAATGTTATACTTAATGAATAGAGGTGAATGTGAATTTATTAATTGGAGTTGTTAAGTGATCATAGTAATCATGATATTGGCTGGTAGCA
Organism: Sequoia sempervirens; assembly: GCA_007258455.2. Taxonomy (NCBI): domain Eukaryota; kingdom Viridiplantae; phylum Streptophyta; class Pinopsida; order Cupressales; family Cupressaceae; genus Sequoia; species Sequoia sempervirens. The sequence continues at coordinate 11,551 of VDFB02003899.1, read as the reverse complement.
TCATAAGATATATGGAAAATAGTACTTATGGAATGTGATCTTTTGAAGAGTAATGGAGTTGTGCATGTAATTGTAACCCCTATAAATGTGAGAAGCTAGTAACTGTGCATTGATTGAGTGTTGTGAGTACCCTGTGCTTGCTTTGTGTGCCATGCGATGGTGATACTATGTATCCATCCATGGGAAAACTATTGTATTTGGTGGGACAACCATACCTTCATTATAAAGTGCATGGATTGTTCACCGACAGCCAACCCCATCGCAGTTTGAAAATCTATACATATAAGAGTAGCCAAAAGCTAGTGTCATGGATTCTTTTCTTTTGATTCTCTAGTCCCTCAATCTATGAAGGGGTAGTAGCAGCCACAAAGTTCCTTGGGTGGAGTGTGTAGCGTACGCATATTGCGACGCAGAGTATTCTTAGCTCAACCGATCCCGAGGAAACGTGCATCTTCACTACTCTATAAGTAATGGATCAAAGTGGTACTTTGATTCATATGTTCTAAAACCCTATAGCCTTTGAGTATAAAGTGCCATTAAGCTGTGTTAGTATTGGTCCTGGGCCGGCCCATAGGGACGCTGGAGTCGGACATTAGCGAAAGTGGAACCTCATCCGTATATGCAGCCGAAAGTAGCCCCATATTGATATGCCCTTATATGTACTATATACACCGTGATTTTGCACACATGTTCCCATACGATGCAATGGATAATGCATGCCACACCCCACCGATGTTCTCACATAGTGCCGGGCGGGATGATGCCGTGTTGTTGATGGTAGCGAGCTGGGCTCGAGGACACAATGCCACGTGCTTAGACACGTGAAGGTGCACTATGAGATGTGCTATGATAGCCTACTTGTGTGATGAGCGTAATGGGGCCTCACACATTTGTAGAGGGATACTCATGTTTGCTTTCAACAATGTTTGGGTCGGTTAGCATATGGGTAGGTCCTGGCCATGTATACCTCTGGCGACGGCGAGTACCTGCGTGTGCCTTTTCCACGAGGTATCGCTATGCGGGGTGTGTCTAGCGCGTGCCTACTTCCGCGGAGCCACGGACACACTGCCATGCGGCATACGACCAGTGCGTGCCTTCTCCGGCTGGTGTATGACCACGCCGCACTGAGATGCGATGCAGGATGGAGGCCGAGGTGCACATCCTATGCGGGCAACCAAGGAGTGCGAGGGCCACTTGGTTAGTCCATGTCGCGTGACGACGCGAGGTAGAGTGTAGCCGAGGAGCACACTCTGGGTCATGTGGATGGCGTGCTCACTCCGCACCACATGGGGGCTGTTGTATAGCCGGACGTTGTTCCCTCCTTCCTCGTTTGGTGGCTAGTATCTAGTCACGCAGTGTTGTATAGTGCAATTTCTAAGGTTGTGAACTTTCTTTATAATTATTGATGATTTTCTAGTGATTGTGAAAGCTGACACTTTGTTATATTTGATTGTGATGGTTTAGCCATACCTTGTGATATTATTTGCTTGTAGCCTTCGTGGTTACATTGGGTTTAGTGTTGAAATTGTGCACCTTTATTTCTTTATTGTTGAAATTGAATTTTTTTTGTTTTCTTTTAATTATGGCTTTGGTGGCTAAACTAATTTATCCTTATTGTTTTCGAGGTCGGCTATGTGTTGTATTGTGTTTCCTCTCCTAGGACGTATGAGACGGACTTGAGAGTGTATACGAGGAAGTAGACGCAGGGAACCTTGAGGATGGGGGTATGTGAGGCTATTTTATAGCTAGGACCCACTACCCACCTATGTGTGATGACTATCTCTTGGAGGCTAACCACCTTGTACAACAAGAGATGGGTCATAGTGGTCTTGTTTGGATGGTCTCACCATGTGAGTGTGGCCTAACACCATCAAGCCACTGAGTGTGAGGTATGATTTATGTGAGATGGATTTTGGCTCTTGGCTCATGGATTTTGTTTCATGGTTTAGTATGCTGCTTTCCGGCGTCCAGATGGACCCTTGTGTAGCCTCGTTATGTGGTTCCCGGTGCTGTGACTGTGTATGTATGTGTTAGAAAAATATTTCTTATATTTTGTGCCTATTAATGTAAAAGAGGGATAACCATGTTGTCTTAAATGTGGGTATTTTGTGACTCGGTGGTATAAAGTATATTGGATATTATTGAGAATCGCAAATTGTGACTTACAATATGTTACTAAAATGTGATATGGTGTGTATTTTTGTTAATTCCAAGTAATCATTTGAGGTGGTTTCCTTCTATGATATTTTTGGAGATATTCGCTGTGTAAATGGAAAAATGGAGTTAATAGAGCATTCTGCCATTGTTATTAATGCTGAAACCCAAGATAAGCGGCTGTAAGAGATGTGTTGGAATTGGCAAATAAAAGTAGTTAAGGTTGATATTGTTTTCAAATGTGAGTCAATAGTGATTCTTATTGCAAAATGATCTCAAAGAGGGTGTACACTCCACCATAGATTAATAGAGAAATTTTGGTACCAATGTGGCCATAAGCCTAGCCTTGGCTTCCCACTCTGTGAGCAAATCAGCCTAGGGGAGGATGCAGTGCCTCCATTCCTCACCGGGAAGCTAAGTAGTCCCGGCTAAGGAGTCGGAAGAGAAAGATAGGACAAGGGCTTCTAATGGTATTTTATATGTTGAGATTGAATTAATTAAATAAGGGTAATATTATTTATTAAAATGTTAGATTAAATTGTATTTAAATATTTAATTATTTAATTTATTTTTAGAAAAAGTCGTGAGTTTATTAAATGTTAATTAAATAATAAATTTTGTGTTTATTATTTCAATTAACTCACTGGTTGAGGATAATTATCAGAATAAATTATTTAAATTAATTGGATAATATGCTTTACAAGTAAAGTTGTAAAAACAAGAATTAAAACAAAAAAATATTGAAAATAGAAAAATAAATAAATAAAAGAATTGAAAAAGATGAAAGAACGAATGTGATTGGAGATTTAACTGAAAAGCTCGCTTTTAAAAATATAATTTCTTTTATTCAGGATTTTGGTGAGCTTTTGCAAGAAATTGGAATATCTTTTATTTAATGGAAGTTTTTTTTTTGTGAGTTTGGGAGACAGAGAGGGAGAGAGAGAGAGACCATTGGCTCGAGGCAATATCATTAGACTCGGGTCTATCATTTTTGGAGAGTAGCTTGTAATATACCAAGCCGGAGAGTTTCCTCATACCGGGCATTCGCATTTGGTGTCTTTCAGAATCTTCGCACCCCTTTATGTTGGAAGATTAGGGAGGAAGCCAGCAACAAGGAGGGAGGATCAAGCATCGAATACCTTTTTCTTTTATGTAGGGAGAGCTAACGATGGTGTGTAAGGTATGCAATTTAACAATACCCTTGTCTTGTCTGATAAACGCACTTGGAGAAATAGACCAGTGTGATTCTAAATCAAAGTATATAAAAGAAGTGTTTTCCTTGTAACCTGCTCCAAAATAATCTGCCGGTATCTGTCAAAATTTCCATTCTATGATCCTGTCTCTCCTGAATAACGAAGTAATTAACACATATTTAGTGAGCAAGGATTCATTTAAATGTTTTAGACATATGGAGTAAATGTTCTCACTTGCTGGGTTAATCCCAATTCTTATTCTTTTCCACATGTTTCCTTACTGTAGTGTATGTCTTGAAGTATGTTGCCATTTAAGCGAATGCGCCTCCTTGTGATTGCATATCATTTGTTTTCATATATAAATTCATTGAGATGTGATGTTTATTCCTTTGCTTATTCCATCTTTGCCTTACAAACTGAAGACTCATCTGATCCACCAACATAGCTTTCTCTGCCTTGTCAGACTCTTTCATTGGTTATGATTGTCAGTGGAATGGAAATGTTTGTACCACATGGTAGATGCGCTTGAAACTTGGAACGTTGAAAATTAACATTTCATAAGAATACCTCCAACCCGATGCTGCCCTTTGTTGGCTCTGCTCGCCACCTCTATATTGGATGGCTGCCTCTCAAACTGCCATGGCGTCGTCTAGATGTGCTATACTTGTTTTTCTTATTCTTATATGATTATGGTCGATTTCGTAGTTTGTTGGATTACTCGATGGAATTAGGCTGAATTCTATTCACTTCTTTTAATATTATAGGTTGAATCAGTTATATGTGGTTTGCCTTATGCTTTAAAATCTGATTTACATGCCCTTTCCCCTATGTGTCGTATTCTCTCTAGTGCATTGTCGCTAGCCTTCATTCTCTTGTAAGCTTGCCACTAGAAGCAAATTGGTGTTGGTTCATAGAATTGCATGATTCGATTTGGAAGCTGAAGTTTCGCCTTAGCCATCTTCGTAGCTTCCTCTGCCTTTCTAGAGACCTTTATTGCTGTAGATCATGACCCTGTGGTTTTTTCAAAAAGTTGTACTAGATATTTCATCCGATTTCAGTGTTTTGATGGACAGCGAATTCCTTCTCTTACCTATGGTACTAAATTCTGCATGTTACTTTTACATATACCTCAAGTCTATATATTGTGGCCTGAATTAAGAGATGTGTGGTGGTCTGAATATATTTACTTCACTGGCATCTATGGCTTTCACCTACTTACTTGAAGATTCGATCTTCAACTCATTTGGCCGCCCCCTATCTGCTTTGATTTTGTCCCAATGGCATGAAGTGTCTCGGTGTTTGAGGTGAGACTAACTTGCATATTTATGAGAGTTTGACTCCCTGGCCGCATACACCTGATTTTGTAAGATGCAATTTTATGACTACTGTCTAAACTTAATTGTCCATGCTTGTATTGTTCTTTTAATTCAGAGAGTATATTGTATGATTTGCATTTGGTTTTTAAGCAGATATAAGCATGTTATGTGCCCTATTGAATTCTCTGCATGGCATGCTTTCGTCATTTAACATCCATTCGTCTGGTACACCTAAATCTTCTCACCACTCAATTTCCTATGCTTAGTCTTCCAATTCAAATGAATTTAAAATTTTCCTTCCTCTTGTTCATACATCTATTTAAAACGATAGAATATGGGTTGCTTAGTATAGTTGATAAATTGCAAACGAGGATTTAGTTTAGAATGATTGTAGTTTCCCAAAAACATGTGCTAGACTTTACATATATTCACCTATGAAAGTATATTCCCTCAAGTTCTGAGTAGATATGTACTGAGCCTGATTCTTTCGATTGTATAAACTAGAATAGTAAAATAAACAAGATTACTTGGTGATGTTATTAGCGTGTTTTTCCCTTTTGAGCTTTTATTTATGAATATGTTGTGTGCTTGAAATCTGAGTCATATGTATACATACTTTTAACAAAAGGTAGGTCAAGTTCTTGTAATGCAAGCCTTCGTAAGAGGCCACTAAGCTTGGGAACCTATATCTCTAGCTTGACCTCTATATGATTAACCACCTATTATAGAATATCTAAAGTTGGTCTTAATTTGATAAATCTATTATATATGTTATATTATATTTTGAGTCTATATTATAACTCGCATCTTGTTAGTATTATATTTTAAATGATGAAATAAAGTGTCATTTGGTAAAAGGTTTAAATTGAATAGTTGTTATTTAAGTGGACATTTAAAATACTAGGTAAAAGAAATGTGTAGTTAATTAAGGGGAAGATATGTTATTAAATTTAAATAATTTAGGGTAAATATCAACTGACTAGGTTTTAAATAGAAGTTGATAACGATAGACTTAACTTCAATACAAAGTGTAAATCAAGAATGTTACTTCTATTGCATTATAGTAATTAGAAGCATCTAATATTTTCTACTCCATTTAGATTGATTGCAAATCTAACACTAGGAATTAATGTTTAAAAGTTTGGTTGTATGGGTGTTATGTTTATTATACATGGAAGTGGTGTGTAATTTCTTGGGTAGGCTTCTCATTATCAATAATTCTTGTTCAATTTCTTTACAAGTCCATTTTATGATAGAGTGAAGCAGATATTGAACTTTTCATAATTCAATGTTCAATTGTTAAAGATTTCATTGTTCTTACTACATTCAATTATTATTATAGAATTTCCAAATAAGTAATTTATCTTTAGTTGAATATTAAGTTGCATTTCATTAGTTGAACCTAGTGGTTAAGATGTATGATAAGAGAGTAGAATTAATGCCTTATTTTAAAGGAATTAATGCCTTATTTTAATTGTTTTTCCTTGAAATAGAATTTAAGTTGTAGGGTAATTATAATTATTATTTTGTTGTCATTATTAATACATATATATATAAATATTTTAATAAGTGATGAGTGAAGGTTTAATTTAAGTAAGATTTATCATTATGATTATTATAAACGTAGAGATTTTATTGTTTGAAATTTATTATAAATACGCACGTCTGAATGTTGAATAATGTTACTATTGCAACCGTGTATTGAATTAGTGTAGTGGTGGGGTATTAGCCTATTTATGAAATTAGACAATTAGAAATATAAGTTCCCATTGTAATGAAAAGTAGATAAATAATGGTAATGTAATCAAGGGGAAAATTTGCTTAATTTCTCAATATTAAATATGAGTAGCATTGTATTCTTTTGTAAATTATTTAATAGATGAAGCACCAAATTTTGAGAACACTTGTGGTTGTTGTCATGATTGATTCCTATATTGGAGTAGGCTATTTTTATTTTATTTTTGCAAGGATATGCTTACCTAGTTCTTCAGTCTTCGGCTTCACCTAAGTGGGTGGCAGTTGCCTTAGAAACTGTCTAGGGTGATGGACCCTAGAAAGGGTTGCATACCCACTCTTCTCTAGTATGTAATTTTTGTATGGGTCACATAATGCTTATGAATAGAGGTTTGAGTTTAGCCTGTATTTGTGGTGTTGTGTTACTTTTTTTTTTGGGGTAGATTCCTCCTTGAATGTCTGAGTGAACCCTTGGTTGGTCAGTCAATGAGTTGGAGCAACTCAAGTTGTCAAACTACGGTGCCTCTGCGAATTATATATGTAGGCAAGGCCATCGAGTGATGAGCTCCCGAGGCATTAGGTCGGGCCCCTAGGACTGTTCTTCTGAGTCTTGTTCGAGTCTTGTCGTTTATTTTCGATAACGTAAAAACTACCATTAAATTATATAGCTTCTCTTAGTGATCATGTGCTAACTATCGTTGATTTGATGTGTGTGCCAAGTCATGTAGACCTTGCAGGTATAGGCATTGGGAGCAAGGACTTGTCGATAAAATAGAATGTAAGAGGTATGTTAAGCTGACCTAAGTAAGTAGACTCTATTGCCAAAGTTAATAAATCACTTCTATCTTGTCTTGTAACTTGTGTGATCATTGAGTATAGCTATAAGTAGTGAATAGTGTTGTTGTTATCTTTGTTTCGTTGTTAGTTGTTTGTCATGTAACCTCGCGTGCCCCAGAGGACTAAGTGTACTAGTGTAATGTAATGTGTTATATGTTTATGGTTAATGTTTCTTGTATGTTCAATTGTAATGTTTAAAAAAAAAAATTGTTTGCTTTACCTGTGTTCTCTGGGTTGCATGACGGGTGTTACAACTTGGTATCAGAGCGAAGGTTCTAACACTGGGCACTCTGGTTTCATATGAGCCCATTATGTTGTCCGGTTTATATACTCTATCTAGAAGAAAAGTTAGTCTACATATGCATATGTTATGAAGGCAAAAATGTTATACTGAATGAATAGAGGTGAATGTGAATTTATTAATTGGAGTTGTTAAGTGATCATAGTAATCATGATATTGGCTTGTAGCATCATGGGATATATGGAAAATAGTACTTATGGAATGTGATCTTTTGAAGAGTAATGGAGTTGTGCATGTAATTGTAACCCCTGTAAATGTGAGAAACCAGTAACTGTGCATTGATTGAGTGTTGTGAGTACCCTGTGCTTGCTTTTTGTGCCATGCGATGGTGATACTATGTATCCATCCATGGGGAAACTGTTGTATTTGGTGTGGGATTAACCATACCATTATGTGTGTATGATTGTTACCTGATTGAGGGCCAACCCACGTGTGGTTGAAAATCTATACATATAAGAGTAGCCAAAAGCTAGTTTCATGGATTCTTTTCTTTTGGTTCTCTAGTTCCTCAATCTATGAAGGGGTAGTAGTAGCCACAAAGTTCCTTGGGCGGAGTGTGTAGCATACGCATATTGCGACGCAGAGTATTCTTAGCTCAACCGATCCCGAGGAAACATACTCACTACTTTCCTTTATGATGGATCAGCGTGCTTGATTCATATGTGCTAGCCTAAACCGGTTTTAGAACGCCGACATTGGTTGTTAGTATTGAATTATTTTGGAGTCAGGGCGTTGAAATTTTCCATTAGCGGAAGAACACCGTCCAGGTAGCAAGGAATTGAAGCTCGGTAACCGTGATATGACCATATATGTATTGCATACACGTATTTGCACATCATTCGACATGTATGATGCAATGAATCTGATACCACCCAGTGTTCCGACCATGATGTGTTGGTGATGATCTTTGTTGTTGATGGTGGCAAGGCGGGCTCGGGGACCGCGATGCCTGCGAACCGTGAAGGTGCACTATGAGATATTGCTATGATAGCCCTACCGCATTGATGAGGCGTATTGGACCTCACATTAGTGAAGGATATTCATCATTTTGCTTCCCGGCCATACGGTGTTTGGGTCGGTTAGCATATGGTGGGTCCTAACCATGTATACCTCTGGCGGCCAGCGGTACCTTTCGTGTGCCTTTTCCGAGGTATTATCGCCTGCGGGGGTGTGTCTAGTAGCGTGCCTACTTCGTGAATATACCGGACCTGCCCGCCATCTTGACCGACCCGATCGTGCCTTCTACCATTTGGTGTATGACCCACGCCCGAAGGATGCAAGGGGATGGAAGTGCGCATCTATGGGGCGGCCAGGTATTGAGCCCTTGTCCATGTCGCGTGACGACGTGAGGCAGAGTGTAGCCGAGGAGCACACTCTGGGTCATGTGGATGGCATGCTCACTCTGCACCACATGGGGGCTATTGTATAGCCGGACGTTGTTTCCTCCTTCCTCGTTTGGTGGCTAGTATCTAGTCACGCAGTGTTGTATAGTGCAATTTCTAGGATTGTGAACTTTCTTTATAATTATTGATGATTTTCTAGTGATCGTGCAAGCCGACACTTTGTTATATTTGATTGTGATGGTTTAGCCATACCTTGTGATATTATTTGCTCGTAGCCCTCGTGGTTACATTTGATTTAGTGTTGAAATTGTGCACATTTATTTCTTTATTGTTGAAATTGAATTTTTGTTTCCTTTTAATTTTGACTTTGGTGGCTAAACTAATTTATCTTTATTGTTTTTGAGGTCGGCTATGTGTTGTATTGTGATTCCTCTCCAAGGACATATGAGGCGGACTTGGTGAGTGTATACGAGGAAGTAGACGCAGGGAACCTTGAGGATGGGGGTATGTGAGGCTATTTTATAGCTAAGACCCACTACCCACCTATGTGTGATGACTATCTCTTAGAGGCTAACCACCTTGTACAACAAGAGATGGGTCATGGTGGTCTTGTTGGATGGTCTCGCCATGTGTGTGTGGCCTAACACCATCAAGCCACTGAGTGTGTGAGGTATGGATTATGTGAGATGGATTTTGGCTCTTGGCTCGTGGATTATGTATCATGGATTAGTATGCTGCTTTTCGGTGTCCAGATGGACCCTTGTGTAACCTTGTGATGTGTTTTTCCCAGTGATGTGATTGTGTATATATGTGTTAGATGTATATTTCTTATGTGTTGTTGTTTACTGATGTAAAAGAGGGATAACTATGCTGTGTTAAATGTGAATGTATTGTGTCTCTGTGGTATAAAATAGATTGAATATTATTGAGAATCGCAAATTGTGACTTACAATATGTTACTGAAACGTGATATGGTGTGTATTTTTGTTAATTCCAAGTAATCATTTGAGGTGGTTTCCTTCTATGATATTTTGGAGATATTCGTTGTATAAATGGAAAATTGAGTTAATAGGAGTACTTGCTTTGTTACTAATGCTGAAATCAAGTATGTTATTGTAAGAGATGTAAGGGTTTATAAATAAAAGTAGTTAAGAAGAGATTATTTTCAAATGTGAAGCCGGATAGTGGTTTTAATTGTAATGATGCAGAAAGAAGGTGTACATCAAATTATCGATTAGAGAAATTTTGGTACTAATGTGGTTATGTTTCCATTTTGAGCCATGTGACTTCCAGGAGTAAGTCGAGTTTTAGGGGGGGAGGATGTAGTACCCCTCCATTCTCACCTGAGATGTGCAGGTAGTCTGGCTAAGGAGTCGGAAGAGAAAGATAGGACAGGGGCTTCTAATGGTATTTTATATATGTTGAGATTGAATTAATTAAATAAGGGTAATATTATTTATTAAAATATTAGATTAAATTGTATTTAAATTTTTAAATGTTTTATTTATGTTTTTAAAAGTCATGAGTTTATTAAATGATAATTAAAATATTAAATAGTGTGATTATTTTAATTATTTTTATGGGAGAGGAGATAATTGTTAGAATAGAATGGCTTTAAATTAACTAGGTCAATGTTAGCAGCTAGAGCTTGCAAAAACTGATTAAAAGAACAAAAAAAAATTAGAAAAATAGAAAAATAAATAAATAAAAAATGAAAAGATGAAAAGAATGAATGGGTTGAAGTTAGCGAAAAACTTTCTTTTTAAAAATAATTTCTTTTATTTATGATTTTAGGCACAGAAGAAAGGATAATATCTGTTATTGGGAATTGAAATTTTTGGGGGGAAGTAAGTTTTATACACACAGAGATTCTAGAAAGAAAAAAAAAAAAAAAGATTTTTGGATTCTTTTGTTTTGGAAATGATTGGAAAAGAGTCTGGAGATTAAGGAGTTGGGTTGGAGATTTGAGCACGGTATTTTGGAAGGGAGATTCGAAGCAGGAACAAGGAGCTCTTCGTGGAGGCCATCATGATCGAACGAGTTTCATCAGAATCTCGAGAGTGTAGGACCACAGGTTCCACTCTCTCTCTCTCTTATTGATTGTTTTTGAATCTGTAAAAAAAAATAGATATGTGTTTTGAATCCATCTTTGCTTGTAAAAGAAAATCCTTCTGAGAATTAGATTAAAATAGGTTCTTTGAGAAAATAAATAAATAAATAAATAGATAAATAAACAAATGAATAAATATAATTAATGGTTCTAAATTTGTCAAAGCAAAAAAAAAAACCTACATCATCTGAAATGTCCAATTTGTCTATGACTGGATTTTTGAGAAAATTGAGTTATTCTTTGAAGATAATGAAGTTGAGATTTTGAAAACTATATTTATATACTAATGTATTCATTCTGTCCTTCTCTATCTTACTCTGTTATATCATATATACATTGATTTGAATATATATATATATAAACGTGTATATACTTATTTCATTATTTATACATTCAAATGGAATATTGTTTAAATCAAAATGTTAAATATTCTGTGATTTTCGTTTGAACTGAATCCGTACGTTATTCTGTACGCACCTGTAATTTTGAAAATGGGTTTCATTTATTCTAGGGATGCTAAATAAAAATAAAATAAAATATATTTTATTTTCTTTGGGTCGGAG
>VDFB02003898.1:0-17573 GCA_007258455.2 Sequoia sempervirens | reverse complement strand
TGGCACCCAAACATGCGGAATCGCTTGAAGCTATGTTCAACCAGATCGATCCCTTAAGGGTTGAAAAGGAAAAATGGCTGCAAACTTCAGCATGAGGTTTATCAGACAACATGATGCTTAGAAACTTCTTGCCTAATCTAATGGGATCATGTTGGGCCCCTCTACAATAACCTCTCTCAGTTTTTGTTATCTCAGAGTGGTTTTCCCGTGGTGTCCAATTTTCAGTTGATGAAAATGTGTTAAATGAAAGTAGTGGAAAGTTGCAAAGTGGTGCAACTTTCGTTCAACAACTCGTGTGACCAAATGGACTATTCCAACACATTTGAATAGACATTTTTACACTAGGCATGGTTCTCTTTTGCACCCAAACACACGGAATCGCTCTAAGCTACATTCAACCGGATTGATCCCTTAAGGGTCTAAAGGGAAAAATGGCTACAAACTTCAGCATGAGTACTCAGACACCGTGATTCTTAGAAACTTCTCATCTATTCTGATGGGATCATGTTGGGCCCCTCTACAATAACCTCTCTTGGTTTTTGTTATCTCAGAGTGGTTTTCCCATGGTTTCCAGGTTTTAGTTGATGAAAAAAGTGTCAAATGGAAGTAGTGGAAAGTTGCAAAGTGGTGCAACTTTTGTTCTACAACTTGTGTGACCAAATGAACTATTCCAACATGTCCAAATAGGAATTTTTACACTAGGAATGGTCCTCTTTTGCACTCAAACAAGTGGAATCACTCTTAGCTATGTTCAATCGGATTGATCCCTTAAGGGTCCAAAGGGAAAAATGGTTGTAAACTTCAGCATGAGGTTACTCAGACACTGTGATGCTTAGAAACTTCTCATCTAATCCCATGGGATAGTGTTGGGCCCCTCTACAATAACCTCTCTCAGTTTTTGTTATCTCGGAGTGGTTTTCCCATGGTGTCCAGATTTCAATTGATGGAAAAAGTGTCAAATGGAAGTAGTGGAAAGTTGCAAAGTGGTGCAACTTTCGTTCTGCAACTCATGTGACCAAAAAAAAGGTTCCAACACATCCGAATAGGCATGTTCATGCTAGGAATGGTCATCTTTCTCACCCAAACATGTGGAATCACTCTGAGCTACGTTCAACCGGATCGATCCCTTAAACAAAACACATGTAAAAACAAAATATTTATCTATGCAACCTAGAAGCATGAATTAGGATTAGATTATCACATATCATCATATAAGCAATAAAACCACCATAAAATTGAATGTCATTTAAAATAACAAAATTGGCAAAAAAAAAAGGTGTTTACAACCTACAAAAAATGTGAATAAAATCACAATGATTTTCGCGTGCAAAAAAACCATGAGACCATAGCTTGCTGCTTACTATTATGCTTTGATAGATTTTTTCCAAGCATCCATAGCTTGTTCAAAAGTAATTTTTTTAGGCTTTTAGCCATAATAACAAGGCAGTGAATTGTTTAATAAAATGCTTTGGTAGACAGGTATGAAAAATGTGGTAGCATAGACAAGGCAGTGAACTGTTTGAAAAAATGTCTCAAAGAAATGTGGTTTCATGGTGATGGAATGGCATGACGAATGCCATGACAAGAAAATTGCTATGGATTGTCATGGAATTCCACCACCATTGAAACCACATTTCTTCAAGGATTTTTTTCAAACAGTTCGCTACCTTGTCTATGCTATTGCTTATTGTTATGCTTTGATAGATTTTTTCCAAGCATCCATAGCTTGTTTGGAAGCACCTATTTTAGGCTTTTAGCCATAGCAAGAAGGAGGTGAATTGTTTGATAAAATGCTTTGGTAAAAATGTATGAAAAATGTGGTAGCATAGACAAGGCAGTGAACTATTTGAAAAAATGCCTCAAAGAAATGTGGTCTCATGGTGATGGAATGGCATGACGAATGCCATGACAAGAAAATTGCTATGGATTGTCATGGCATTCCACCACCATTGAGACCACATTTCTTTGAGGGTTTTATTCAAATAGTTAGCTTCCTTGTCTATGCTATTGCTTATTATAATGCTTTGATAGATTTTTTCCAAGCATCCATAGCTTGTTTGGAAGCACCTATTTTAGGCTTTTAGCCATAGTAGAAAGGAGGTGAACTATTTGATAAAATGCTTTGGTAAACATGTATGAAAAATTTGGTAGCATAGACAAGGTAATGAACTGTTTGAAAAAATTCCTCAAAGAAATGTGGTCTCATGGTGATGGAACACCATGACAATCCATAGCTTGCTTGAAAGCACCTATTTTAGGATTTTAGCCATAGCAGCAAGGTAATGAACTGTTTGATAAAATGCTTTGATATACATGTATGAAAAATGTGTTAGCATAGACAAGGCAATGAACTCTTTTAAAAAATACCTCACCATGAGACCTCATTTCTTTGAGGCATTTTTTCAAAGAGTTCACTGCCTTGTCTATGATATTGCTTACTATTATGCTTTTGATAGATTTTTTCCAAGCATCCATATTGCCTCAGTTACCTCTGTTTGAAGCTTCAGCCATAGCAAGCAACAAGGCAATTTGAACTATTTGACAAAAATGCTTTGGTAGCCATGCATCTAAAATGGTAGTATAGACAAGGAAAATGAATTGCTCGAAAAAAAATGCCCGAAGAAATGTAGTCTCAGAATGCCATGACAAGCAAATGCAATTGGGAGCTGCTCCTAGTTATTAGTTGGTAATGTGAAGTAATTCAGATAATCAGTTAGGGTTGACTTTGTAAAACTATATTGTAATTTCGAATTTTTCATCTATCAAAGATCTAAGTTATTAGTTGGCGTAATGTGAAGCAATACTTTGAGTTTGAAATATGCACAATGCAATGTAATCAACGATATGAATATAAACTACAAAAATCTATTTTTTACAATGTATTAGTTAAAATATTTATTTTATTTGCTCTCTATATCTCTATGCTATGAAAATGCCTTTAAATTTTTTAAAAAGTTTTAATCTCTTGTTCTACTTTTTTTTACCTTTTTTTTTAAATTTGGATTTTTTCTAGACTTTTTCCCAATTTTTTCAAAAAATCTTATACTTTTGGTTTTCCAATTTTTTTCCCAAAATATTTTTGCTGCTATGGTATAAACACATATCTTTTTGTAATATCAAGGATAGTTTTTGAAACTTCCATGCATTGCTAATCTAAAAGGAGAAGTCTTTTTCCTAATCTGTATGCAGCCATGCTTTTGGCATTGTCAAAAAGATCAAATATGGACACCATCGATAAAAAAATATTTGTATTAACCAAATAGCCATGTACACATACATCAATATATGTCGATATAAGTATAAAATATAGTTACAGAATAGCCATATAGGCTTACGAGAATGCCATATAGGCATACAATGTCAAATATATTTAATACAAGATATGTACAAAATTGTCATGTCTAGGAATACAACAAAGGGCTCTAGAATCAAAATTCATTTCTCTCCATGCTCTGGAAATAAATTATTTCCCTTTGTTTGGCAAGCCTATGGCGATAAGTCTGTCACTCATTTCTGTTGTGCTCTAGGATTGCTCCTGCTACTCCTACAGTTTAGCTCCCGGTGAAGTTTTAACTGTTACAATAAGAAGTAAAGACATTAATATATAGAAATTACATTATAAGAAATGATATATTTAACAAAATAATCACTTACGGCCATCTCATGATCACTCTCCATGATGGAAATATTTGCATGTTGATGCTCAGGTGTGCTCAAGCCCTGTATAAACCATCCAAATAAGAATTAAACTGCGAATCAATAATGGTTTGATTTTTCACTAGAACTAACATCTATAACAACGAATGTAAATTGAAATTTTGTAATTTTCCTCATACCTCCTCTATCAGAGCCATGGAGGATTGTATAGTGGATGAAACACTGATATCCATTTCCCTTGTAACATTTGGAGGTGTTTCTACAACGAACATTTGAAAATAAAACAACAAATTATTCAATCACAAAAAAGTTACAATAGCAATCCACGTCATGACTTATAATGTATGAGATCTAATGAACAAAATTTTTGATTACAAGTATTAAACTATATATTTCTAGTAGGCCTTGGCAGTTTGATAAGAAGACCAAGTATGATGGGGAGAAGAACACATACTCCATTGTGAAAGATGGGAAGACTTACAACCTTTCAACTCTCCTAGAAGAAGACAAGGCAAAGCATGAAGGGCCTAGTGTTTTGATGGTGAGTGAGAAGGAGTTCATGAAGACCTTGAAGGAAGGAGGAGGAAGAGGATTCTTCCTGATTATGAAGCCAAAAAGTGAAGCAGATCTTCCCACAAATAAGAAGGAAGATGCACCAAAGGAAGTCCAAGAGTTGTTGGAAAGGTACAAGGACATTATAGTGAATGAATTACCTAGTTACCTACCTCCCATTAGGGATATAAGCCACCATATTGATCTGATTCTAGGGGATACATTTCCCAATAAGGTTACATACAAGATGACACCTACTCAAATTGAGGAGATTACAAAACAAGTGCAAGAGTTGATGGATAAAGGGCTAGTGAGGAAGAGTTTGAGCACATGTGTTGTTCCTACTATCCTAGCACCAAGGAAGGATGGGAATTGGAGGATTTGCACTGATTCAAGATCCATTAATAGGATCACAATCAGATAAAGTTTCTCGATGCCAAGAATGGAGGACCTCATGGATTGTCTATTAGGAGCATCTTACTTTTCCAAGATTGATCTAAAGAGCGGGTACCATCAGATAAGGATCAAAGAGGGGGATGAATGGAAGACAAATTTTAAGACTAATGAAGGGCTCTATGAGTGGTTGGTGATGCCCTTTGGGTTATCAAATTCCCCTAATGCATTTATGTGCCTTATGAATGAGGTATTGAGAAATTTCATTGGAAAGTTTGTTGTAGTTTATTTAGATGACATCCTTGTGTTTAGTAGGTCTAAAGAACAAAATTTGAAGCACCTTGACATGGTACTAAAGAGGTTACAAGAGGAGAAGTTGTTAATCAACATGGAAAAGTGTGAATTCATGAAGGAAGAAATAGTCTACCTTGGTTTTGTCATCTCCAAGGGATGTTTGAAGATGGTTCCTTCAAAGGTGGATGCTATTCTTACTTGGCCAACACCAAAATCCATGGGAGATGTGAGAAGCTTCCGTGGACTTGCAAGTTTTTATAGAAAGTTCATCAAGAACTTTAGCCAAATTTGTGCACCAATCTTGGACACCATCAAAGGAGGTAACAAAGGTAAGTTTTCTTGGACCAATGAGGTTGATAAATGGTTTGAATATCTAAAAGTGAGAGTATCACAATAGCCTATACTTGTGCTCCCTGATTTTGATAAAGTTTTTACCATTGAGTGTGATGCTAGCAATCAAGAAATAGGGGCTGCTTTGAGCCAAGAAGGTAGACCGGTTGCATTTTACAGTGAGAGGCTGAATGAAGCAAAGAGGAAGTATTCTTCCTATGATTTGGAATTGTATGCTAGGTCCAAGCCCTCATAAAATGGAGGCACTACTTGTTACCTAAATAATTTGTTGTTTATACTAATAATCATGCCATGAGTTTTTTGGATGCACAAGACAAACTCAGTCATAGGCACATGAAGTGGGTAGAGTCTTTGCAAGCCTATACTTTCACAATAAATCATAAGAAGGGCCAAGTAAATAAGGTGGTAGATGCTCTTAGTAGAAGGGCACTTGTAGTGCAAGAGATCCAAATCCAAAGCATGGGGGTTGAAGCATTGAAGGATATGTATCATGAAGATTCATATTTCAAGGAGGTATACAATGTTTGTGAGAAAAATTTGAATTCTTTTCATGGTGAATTCTCTAACTTTTTATTGCAGAATGGTTTTCTCTTCAAAGGAAGCCAATTGTGTGTGCGTAAATGCTCAATGAGGGAGAATTCATAAAGGAGAAACCCAATGGGAGTCTTGGAGGTCACTTTGGCCTTGACAAGACCTTGGAACAAGTTAGGAGATTTTACTATTGGCCAAAGTTGTAGGTGGATGTGAGAAGGTATATCGAAGGCTGGACAATATGTCAAAGGGAAAAGACAACTTCATCAAATGCAGGACTCTATCAGCCACTACCCATTCCAAATAGGCCTTGGGAGTGTGTAAGTATGGACTTTGTCTTGGGGTTGCCTAGAACCCAAAGAGGTTTTGATAGTATCTTTGTGGTAGTTGATAGATTTAGTAAGATGGCACATTTTCTTCCTTGCAAATGCACTAATGATGCATCTCATATATCATATCTCTTCTTTAAGGAGGTTGTTAGGATACATGGACTGCCTTTAAGCATTGTTTCTGACAGGGATTCTAAATTCATTGGTCACTTTTGGAGGACCTTGTGGAAGAAACTCAAGGAAATTATTTTTCCTTTAGTTCAACATACCATCCACAAATAGATGGACAAATTGAAGTGGTGAATAGATCATTGGGAAACCTCTTAAGATGCCTTACCAAGGAGCATGGACAAGCTTAGGATCTGATTTTACCTCAGGCTGAATTTGCATATAATGACTCCATGAATAGGAGCATTGGTAGAATCCCTTTTAAAGTAGTCTATGGAATGCACCCTAGAGGGGTCTATGAACTAAGAGATCTACAAGGAGTTGCTAAGAGAAGTGCTCAAGGTGAGTACTTTGATGTTACAATCAGGGATGTTCATCAACAAGTGAAGGAAACCCTTCAAAAGAATGTTGAGAAGTATAAGGAAAATGCAGATTTAAAGAAGAGGAATGTCTAATTCAAGGTTGGAGACTTGGTGATGGCACACTTGAAGAAGGATAGACTTCCTAAAGGAAATTATACCAAACTCATGATGAAGAAGATATGACCTTGCAAGGTGGTCTACAAGTTTGGCCAAAATGCTTATGAAATAGAGCTACCTCCTGGGGTGGCAATCTCTCCTATCTTCAACATTTCTAACTTGTATCCTTTCAAATCTTTTGTGAATGCAGGTGATGAAGATTGGGTGAAGGAACTACCCCCTAGCTAACCTATGACTCTTGAATGCATCCTAGACACCAAGGAGACAAAGAAGACTAGAAGGAAGGTTTACAAGGAATACCTGGTCAAATGGCGAGGTCTACCTGAAGAGGATGTAACATGGATGTCAGAAAATGATATTAAACAACATGGAACTACTATAGAAGACCTTATCTCAAAGAGGACTTGAGATCTTTTTCTTGCTTGGGTGTATGGTGCAGGAGCACCCATGGGTCTAAGGGACCTAGAATAATTTGTCATGTTTTTTTTATTGTTTTATGGATGGAATAAGGTATTATGGACCATTTCAATGCTTTGTAGTAGGTCTTCTAGGATTTTGGTTTAGATTTTGGTCTTGGTGACCAACTTCTTTGTACAACAAGGTCTCCATCCTCCTTTGTAAGTCTAGTGCATCTTGGAAAAATAAGGAAAAAGGATACCTTGTTGTATCTAGACACTTGAGGGGAGTCACCTTACTTTTTTACAAGGTTTTAAATTCCTTTGACACATTTTGGAAGGCTCTTTGTGGTCGAGTTGGTAGAAGTTGCTCACATTTCCTTAACTAGGCAATTAGAAGTCAAAGCATGAGATTAGTTGTTTTCGAACTTCTCTCTATTCAAAAGATAGTTGCAAGAAGTTTGATGGAGTCTGTAAGACTTAAAATATGCCTCTCTTGGTTGAGGCAAGGTTGATGTTGATGTTTTGAAGAAGTTTCAATAAGAAGTTTGTTGTTTTTCCTGTGTTTTTCTAAAGAATTTGCTAATCTCGTACTTGGTACAAACTGTATATTCACTTTCATGCTCCAAGCCTATAATGGTTGGATAGGTAATTGAATAAGTTTTCCTTTGGTGATGGAGTTGTGAGATTTCATTGAGTATCAAGGGAGATATTCCAATTTCTCTATCGGGTGGTCTGAAAACCCTTAAAATCAGGGTTTTGGGTGAAAAATGTATATTTCTTCCATTCCCACATTGTAAAATTGCTAAATATTAGTGGGATGGAATATATAAGGCTCTAATATCATTTCCTCAATGTTTTGGAGAAAAAAATGCTCATTATTGGAAGTTGTACATGAATTTTGGCTTGACATCTCTATGTGGCAAGCATAATTGACAAGCAAAAAAATGAGTTTTTTTCTTGATTTTGAAGAATTTGTTTAAGAGGCAATTAGGAATGGTGAAAAAAGGTGTGGAGAACCTGTAGGAGTCTGAATTTTGGCTTTGGGGTGAAGGGGAGAGCCTAGATAGTCGTGACCTAGGTGCAGGTCTATGAATTAGGCCTTTTGGAGCAATGGTAGAAAGGGCCATTGTGAGTGATGTTTTGACAGTCAAGAGGAAGGGTTTTGGAACCTTGTAGGGGTCCATCTTAGGCATTTGAAACCATAGGTTTGGTGTCTTAACATTCTTCTTTGTGTTTTTTTATTATGATTGTCCTACCAGGCAAGGGTTGCAAGCCTTAAGAGAGAGTGAGGTCTAAGTCACCATAGTGATGGGTGTTTGTTCAAACCTAAATGCTAGATGGTTGTTAAACCTTTTTTTGACTTAATGAGACATGATCCAAAAAATTTCAAGCTTTTTGAGTGGTTTGAGTTGAGAATACTACGTGTGTGGGGTTGATCTCTTAAAGAATAGTGGAGTTTAGGACTCATGAGAGTAATTGAGAGAAGCATTCAGTGGAGTGACTTTGCCATTTGTGATTGTGAGTTTTCCTTCCCTGTCACTTTGCATCATTTCTAAAGATTATGCAGGCTATTTCCATGGTGTTTATGGTGGTGGAAGGAGTATTTAAGGTTTGTAAGTACCTTATGCAATAAACCCTCCTTTGTAGGGCTTGATTTGTGCATGGATCAAGAGTGTATTGTTTAGTGACTGTAATTAGGTTTCTTGTGCACAGATCAATCATTTTTGCTGATAAATAAGATGTTTGAAGCTTGAGTATGATAAGATGAAGTATTGAAATGAGTTGTCTTGTTGTTTCCTTGTGGTTTTCAAATGAAACAATGTTATTTTTTATGAAAAGAGATAAATTTTAGTTGATTATTCAATTTGATCTCCTCCTGATTCAATTGGGCTAGATGTTGGTGCATGAGCACCTAGGTCATCAAATACTTTTCAATTTTACAAAAGGGATGAGTGTTCAAATTTGTATTTAGTCAATCACAAAAGGTCATGGAAAAATTATGTAAATAATGTTCAAGGTCATATGAGGTCTTATTTGAATGTATTTAAGGTTATGGGTAAGTTTTAGGTGGTCAAAGTGGGAAAATGGAAACAATGCAATAATGAAATATTGTTAAAAGTTGTTAAATTGACAAAAACAAGGAAATTAGGCATATTAAGGGTTAAAAGGGGTAGTTTCAACCGATGGAAAGATAGTTATGGAAAAGGAAATATCTTTAAAAGGCCTGTAAAGGCGAGAAAAAGAAGAAGTTTGTGTTCTTGTACTTAGATTTTGAAATAAAAATTCCTTGTCTCTGAGTTTGCAACATTACTCTGGATTGTTTTTTTTTCTTGTGTTGGTAATTTAGGAACACCCAAAGTTAAATCATATTTTGAATACATGTAAAGAGGATTTAGTTTCCAATTTCAAGAGTTGGACTTGGTTAGTTTTAGGAAACAAAAGAATAAGAGGCAGTTTTCAGTGCTCGATAGAGTCCTTTTATAAGTAAGTTTGAGAGTCCAATAGATTTTTTCTTCACTACTCCACCAATTTAGGTCAAGTAAATTGGTGGAGTAAGTTAATGTTAGGATTTTTTACATGTTTTGATGATTGTAAGTGCAGGAAAAAGCAAGAATACCATGGTGGATTTGGTGCTACACTGGAAAATAGAGGATTTTCCTACACAAAGTGATGCTACAGTCATGGGTCATGAATAAATAAAGCTTGCAGAGGCTTGGAAACAATGTAGAAGGTCTTGGAAGACATAGAAAATCATGTTCCAGGTTGTGGCTAGAGAAATAGAGGTTTGCAAGAGTATTTTTCACAAAACCTTCCTTGATTTGTGCTTTTACACCCTATAAACAAGGGTTTATTGGATCAAAACATTTTCATGGTTTTCAATCCCTATAAATGGTGAAATCTTGAGTTATAAGACATGCTTGAAGAATTTTTTGAGGTTTTGAGTGATTTGGAATGGTTTTGAAGGGGTATCCTTTGTAAACCATACCTAATCTACAAGCCTTTCTTTAGAGGATAGTCTGAAATATGATGATTTTCTTTATGTCAAATCTCTAAGAACTTTGATATGTTGTGATGTGCTAGAAAGTGTTTCTAAATGTGCATTGATTTTTTTAATAAGCTTTGAGATAGGAATGTAACTACCTGGTTCAATGGTTGACAGACCTACTAGAGGAATATGATATTGTTTGATCAAAACAAAGATGTTTGTTTAAACAGTGGAAAGGATGATATTGAGTGCTTGGTTACTATCAAACTAATGATATGATTGATGTTACTAAATTTGGTTAAGGTGTATAAGATAGGTTTGGTGACTTTGATGGTTGGATGGGTGAATATTATGAAGCCTTTTGAGCAAATTGGTGATTAACCACAATATGATAATAAAGATTTTGTTGTAGCATGAGTTTGTAACCTATAAATAGACTATTGCAGTCAAAATATGGTGAGTACAGTGTTTTATAATGGACTAGTGGGGTATGGTTTAGTTGATTTGTTTCCTTGGTGAATAAATGAAAGGATGAATTGTTCAAGTGTCAATAATTAGGTTTATGGTGGTTGAGAATGATATGAATCTAATTGATTAAGTCAAAGTTTTCTTTAATATGGTTTTTGCTTTGAATGAGTCAATTGGAATACTGATTAGTGGAATGATGAATGATGGCCTATGGAATGCCTAAGAGAATTTGAGTGGATTTTGGTTGAATGAAAAGTAGATTTATGATGAAATTATATTTGATCTTCTCCTGATTCTATTTGAGATCGAAATCCCTTGAAGAAATGATGTTGATGGTGTTTTTTTAATGCTCTGCATCAGATGTACCTTGATGATTGAGTGTTTTGATATGATGCTCTACATCACTAACTACCTTGTCTATGCTATTGCTTACTATTATGGTTTCATAGATTTTTTCCAAGCATCCATAGTTTTTTGTGCTAGTGCACCTTTGCAAGCACATGCTTCCATGTGAAGTAATTGCATCGTGTTGCTTATGTTGACTTTCTAAATAACTATATTGTACAGTTGAAATTTTGTCATCTATCAACATCTAGTTATTAGTTATGGAATTTGAAGTAATGCTTTGAGTTTGAATGATGTGTAATGCAACGTAACCAACAATATGAATATAAACTACACAAATCTATTAAGTATAATTCATTAGTTAAGTTCTCTTTATTCTATTACCTCTATGTATGTTTGAGTGAATCCATTGGCACTAGGAGGTGTTTGCTTGAAACCGCCACTATTAGTCTGTTCAACATCCAAAATCACATGTATTAAAATACCATTCGTAAAACAATGCTATTAACATGTAATAAATTTATAATTTTTTACTAGTTAGATACCCCACTGATAGGTGTACTGTAGAAATAAGTAGGTGGAGGACCAGTGTATCCAGTCTCAGCATTGTGACCCTGCAATTTTATTAAAATAATAAAACTAAATTAGTTAATCACGCATTTCATAATCAAAATTTAATAAATTAAATTTAATGAACATGTTGAATTTTACCCGACTATCAATGCCATATGCACAATGCAAAATTTCAGTTGTCCTCTCCATCCCCATAGCAGCATATAGATCCTATGTAGCAGTATATGGATCCTGCGTAGCAGCATACGGATCCTACATAGCAGCATACAGATCTTGTGTAGCAGCCTCTTGAGTGCCGGTGGGGTCATATGAACAAGTCGCCCCACAAGATTGACACACATGGGTTTGAAGGCCACCACCTGAAGACTCCCCTGGATGGCACTGTACAATAGGGCTAGTATGATGGATGACACTTTGGGTCAAAGTGCTGATTGCTTGCAATGTCTCTACATCAGCACTCTCCTTCACAACAATAGGCATAACAATGTGCTCGTGATGCGGCCTAGTGAGAGGTCATCTCCCTTTCCGCATAGGATCTGGACGTGCACTGGGCCTATCCTGAGCCAACCCCCCACCTCTCCCCTGGAACTCCCTCATATCAAAATAATTTGGGATTTGGTTCAATACAAACTCACTGTATAGTTTCCTAAGAAAATATTGGGGGACTTCACAATTGTTGCATGGTGGGTAATCAAAGACCAAGTACCTCCTATCATAAAAATGGTTCCTAATCTCTTGGTGGTGGTACCAATGAATAGGAAACCTCTTCGCATTGAGGCTAATATTTTGATTTGTTCTAGGGTCAGTGAATATAGAGCACAAATCACCTTTTGTAATTTTTAAATCTTTTACAAGTTGTTTATATGATAGTTTATCTGCATAATTTATGCCCTAGCTTCCTGCCTCCTATCTTTCCATCTTGTTATTTGTTGGGTTATTGAATCTACATTTTTTAACATCTCTTTCATTGAATTTTATACTGTCATTCTTTATGCCATTGAAGCATTTGGATCACTCAACCTACTAATAAGATTCTCGGGTAAAAGCAAGAAGTTGAGTAATACGAAGAGGTTCTTGGCAACAAAATTTTTTACAAAACATTTTATTTTTTAAAAAATGCTGCGCGTTTTAAACTCCCAACCTAATCCAACAGAGCATGCTCTCAGAAGGGTATATAGGCCGCCAAGAAGATGCTATAAAACGCTTTACGGTTACAAACACATACTTAATAACGCGATACGCCATAATAACTGGCTTCAAATGCATTAATGCTATCTAAAAGTATTTATTTTTTAAATAAATCGGCTAGTTTTCATTTTATCCACTATTTTTGGCCAATCAACAGAAGTCAAGAGCAGCGCGTACGCGTTTGGAGGCTGTTGCTCGCTCCTCCCGTCAACACACTTGACCTCTGAGACCTCCAGGTTAGTTGATTTCTGCCCTTTTTTGCTTTGTATCTTGTTTTTTTGTTTTTGAATTAGTATTTAAGTTTTTTTTGTTTAATGCGTTTTATTTCAATTTTTAATAGTTTTAAATTGCATTTAAAAAATAAATAACGTTAAATTGTAAATTGAAAACCATATTTTATCTAAACTTAAATTGGACATAACTTAGAAATCTAAACCCTAAAACGTAAAACTAGAAACCTCTTAGAGACCTCTCTCCCCTTAGGTTACATTTAGAATTAGTTTTTTCATTATAATTAGGGTTAATATTGGAATTAGGTTAATATAGGATAACCCAAACCCTAATCTTAACCCTAACACTAACCTTCACCATAACCCTAATCCCCACCATAACTCCAATTCTTATTGTTACCCTATCCATAACCCTTAATCTAATTTTAACCCAAACACTAACCCTAACCCTAACTCAATCTCTAATCATAAACCTAACCTTAACCATGTAATTTTATCTCTAACCTTAACCCTAACCATAATTTTAACCCTAGCTCTAACCTTAACCATAACCCTAACCCCAAAACTAACTCTAATTCTTACTCTTACACTAACCTGAACCCTATCCTCAACCCTAACTCATGTTTTAACCTTAACCCCAATCGTAACTCTAATTTTTACCCTTTTCCTAACCATAACCCTAAACCTATGCCCAAAAAATAACTCTAATTTTAACCCAAACCTAACCCTAATTCTAACTCTAACTCTAACCCTAACCCTAACCCCAATATTAAGCCTAACCCTCACCTTATCCCTAACCCTAATTATCTATAACCCTAACCCTAACTCCAATCTTAAGCCTAACCCTAAACTTATCCCTAACCCTAACCCCAACCCTAACTCTAATTTGTACACGAATTACAAACCATAGGTTCCAAGAGAGCAACTTAAAACTTATAAAAAATAGGTATTGTAGGAGTCACTTGGATAATAATTCAATGTATCTTAATTACTATCCCTATATGGAATTTGTCATGATTGATTTATGAATTTTCATCCATTAACTATATATGGAAATAAATGGGGTTCCCTCCTCTAATCTCTAGTGATAGGAAAATATGGTGTCCAATCTATTCAAGTAAAATTAATGGATAAACAAGAATACCACTCTCAATCTTAGGATTTAATTAAATAGCTATCTTTTAATTTCTTTCCTTTTTACAAGCTCCAAAATAAACCTACATGTACAAACCTTTTTTATCAATGCCACTTTAAAATTACATTCTTTATTACACTAGTGGCCCCATAACTAGGGCACTCATAACATACTTAAATATTATAGTCATTTCCCTATTTTATTTTCGTAAGTCCAATGAGAAATAAGAAATATTTTAGGATATCATAAAATTTTATTGAAAAAAGGGTAAGGAGAAAAAGAGGAATTCTTCTAAAAGAATTTTCAAATTCTAAATCAAGGCTAAAGGAGTCAAATGGGCTAATTCTAGGAAGTTGGTTGAATATTTAATCATAAAAAATCCCAAAAGGAGGGAAAAATCAACAAAAAAAAATAGTAGAGCAACATGTGACACCCTTTTGAATTCCTAAAACCCCATGTTTTATAGGAAGATGAAGAAGAATTTGAAACCATTCCCCTCATCCCTTAGGAATAATCTATTAAGGAGAAACAATATAGATTAATAGAAAAATATTTGAATCAATGAAAATATATGAGAGAAGCCTTATCTTTTGAAAAATGTTTCAATATGGTAAGAAGTTCCATCTACAAGAAATGAGCAAGGAATATAGAAAGTGAAGAATAGGGAGATAAAAAGTAAGCTAAAAAACTTTATACACCTAAGTTTGATTGTAGTGACAAGATTTTTCTCACTGCCCAGTTGGAGAAATTAGAGACTTACTTCACCCTCAACCCCATAACCCTAACCCTAACCCTAATTCTATCTCTAAGCTTAACCCAAACCCTAATCTTAACCCTAACACTAACCTTCACCATAACCCTAATCCCCACCATAACTCCAATTCTTATTGTTACCCTATCCATAACCCTTAATCTAATTTTAACCCAAACACTAGCCCTAACCCTAACTCAATCTCTAATCATAACCCTAACCTTAACCATGTAATTTTATCTCTAACCTTAACCCTAACCATAATTTTAACCCTAGCTCTAACCATAACCATAACCCTAACCCCAAAACTAACTCTAGTTCTTACTCTTACCCTAACCTAAACCCTATTCTCAACCCTAACTCATGTTTTAACCTTAACCCCAATTGTAACTCTAATTTTTACCCTTTTCCTAACCATAACCCTAAATCTATGCCCAAAAAATAACTCTAATTTTAACCCAAACCTAACCCTAATTCTAACTCTAACTCTAACCCTAACCCTAACCCCAATATTAAGCCTAACCCTCACCTTATCCCTAACCCTAATTATCTATAACCCTAATTTTGGGAGACCTGAAACAAAAAATGATATAAAAATTTAATTAGGAAATGATTAAAGACAAATATATATATATCAATTAAATATATATACGACTAGATATGCTTACCAATATTTATTTACTCTATTGTACCATCTGCATCCTCTCTTTTTTTTAATGCATCTATGATTGTCTTGTGATCATCCATTGAAATTTTCCATAAAACTTTATTAGCAGGCCTCCCTTGATATCTAACTAGTTTTATATTGGTTGCCAAAATCAAATGTGAATAATGCATAATTTTCTTGTGTCTTTCATAATCTTCAAATGCAGGAAAGCCATTCTTTCTCATCAAATATTTTCGAAGCCAGGTGCCAACAACAACCACTGAACCAGTTGGATACTCAAAGTTGTCATCATCTACTCTAGTATGTCTGCTCTTCATTCCCTTGAGGTGCAACAACAACATACACATGTCCTACAAAAATAAATACAAAATTCAATAAAAGTGACTTATATTTAACTCATATAAACATGCATACATACAAAATTCAACTCAATAAATAATGTACCTTCTTGTACAAGATCTAAAACACGATCATAATCATCTGATGCGAACACTTGATTATCTTCAATTGTCATTTCGTGTTGAACATGTGTCAATGTAGGCGTTAAATCTCTTTGTTGCCATTGTTCAACCCATTCCATATTTTCACATGCCTGCCAATCACCTACAATACAAAATTGACAATAGCATGCCAACTCCCCTGTCCATATTGTCCATGTGTTTGCATTCAAACTCTTAAATGAATGCCATTTTGCACTTCCATTAATTGTTTCACAATCCTATCGAGAAAAAATATCATTTTCTTCAACTAACCAAAAGAAGCGTCGAATTATTGATTTCTCACTTGTTCTTGTAGATAATTTGGTATTGCACCAATCTACAATTGCACGCGCATTTCTAAATTTTGCAGCATCCTCAAATTTTAGTTGCTCTCTAGCAAGAGCTCTTTTTACACATGCACCTGCTCCATCGTGTTCTCCCTTACCATGACCAGCTTCAAAAAAACTCCATATGTATTGGATATTATTTTCCTTATAAACTCTACATAGCCAATAAAACATTCTAGCATTTTTGAATTGACCCGTGCAATTATCTGACCATATGAGATGTTCTAGTATTTGAATTCCTCTCTCTTTTAAATTTTTATTAAATATATCAAAACAATATTGTACAAACTCAGATGAATGTAATCGATTATCACTTACATAAAAATGGTACTCTTTCAAAAATTTTCTATTATCTTCTGTACTATCTTCAGCATGTCTATAAAAAATGTGAACAAATATAGCTACTTGCACTGAATTATAATATTGTGATTGGATTTCTTCTTGTGGAGCAAGAGTATAATTTTCAGCAAAATCAACAATTGACAATATAGTTCCAATTGGAAATGTGTTTTTACATAAACGAAATTGATTATCAAGCCAATGAGCATTCTGAGAGTGTTGAACATATTTAGGTACAAACTTATCTTTAAAATCAGTAAAAAAAGTATGCACACTAACTTTTTCCACAATTAGCTCAACACGTCTTCCAATTTTACCATCTTTTGAAGAATACTCAATATTTTTAAATTTTTTTACATCCACTAATTGTTTTCCAAATTCATCTAAACTACTTTCATGCATACATTCACCTAATAATGAAAAGTTACCACATCTATCGCATTCTCCAGATATGCATCCTTTTAAAAAAAATGAGTTTCCATTTAAAGAGGGATTACAAAACAAACCTGCTATAAAATCTTTGATTCTTTCAGGTGGCATAGTAATACCACAAATGTCCTGCATAATTTGGTTAGCATGCAAAGTGCATCATATATATCGAAATATATCATAATAATAATGAAATTGTACATGAGTCTTACAACAACAAGAGATTCATTGCTTATTAATTCTAACATACCAAGGTTTACACTTTTCGAATGATCTTTGACTTATGTTAATATTCAATGGTAAGATTGAAGCATCTAAATTTTTTTATATAATTTAGTTTGAGTCATATCTAAGAGATGCTTTGGATGAGGTTCATGAATTTTGGAACCCACCCTTAATTTTAAGACATCTATAATGATGGGTGATACTCTTGTATTATCATGCACAAATTTATTGATTAAGTATTTAATTTCATTAGTTAATT
>VDFB02003897.1:0-30550 GCA_007258455.2 Sequoia sempervirens | reverse complement strand
ACTTTGATGTAAGATAGGAGGAAAACAATAGGGTGGTTCAAAAATTCACAACTTGGGTCTTGAATTGACTCACAAAAATCCCATAAGAGGAATAGGCCTTCAAGGCTTTCAACTTGAACTTTAGGTTTTAGAACTTTCCATGAACTTGTTAGGCATCTAACAAGAATAAAATCCACACACAAACACAACTTGATTACTCAGCCCAAAATTCAATTCTCAACCTTGACATTTCAACCAATAGAACCTTCAAAAAGTGGATTGTTCTTAACTGGCCCAAATAGGCTTCCAAAAAGCATTCAATTTGGCATACAAAAAATAAGAATTCCCTTGGACTCTCAACTTGGATCAAAGGCTTACAAAACTCATCAATAGAACACTCTTCAAATGGTTTTATGGTCTTACAAGAAGGAGGTTAACAACTTTGCAATATACTGTTCTAAATAGGACTGCCCCCAAATTGTCAACAACAGGACCGTCAAAACAATGAACTCATTAACCTTTACTTTCATCAAACCTTATCAGGAAAGGAGTCAAAATATACCCAAGCACCTTTTTGAAACAATATCACTTGAATAGAACTCAAAACCACAACCAAAATTCACAAAACCTCACTGTATTCTGCTTTAACAATATTTTTCCACAATTTTTAGTGCTAGGCATCAAAGAATCCACCACAAACCTAAATCAAAAAGCTCTCCATCTACTCCAATGATTTCCCATCCAATAAATGACTGTACAAATCTGTACAAAAGTCTGAAATAGAGAATTTACACAGAAAATATGGAAAATGGAGGTTTTTTATGGCTCTTTCATGACAAAGATTTTCAATTAAATCTCTCCCCTCTTGCCTTGAAGTCTAAGAGGCATATTTAAGCCTTAAAAACCATAACTAACCAAAACCAGTCGACTCAAGCCAAATTTTCAACTACTTGACTCTTAAACTTCCTTTGTTGCATTTTTACAATTTTGTTTATTTGTTAATTTTTTGCAAATTTCACATTTTGACCCTAAATGAGACAAAATAACTTCAATTATATGGAGAACGGTCTAATGGACCTTATTTAATGAAAACAAACCATATTCAAAGCAAAAATGACCCTAACACCTAGACTTGACCTATTGACCTCCTAAAGTAAACTTCATATGCTTGGTGCTCCTGCACCAAGGAGGTAGGTGACAAATCCAACCAATAGGAATCAACCACAAAAAGTGGAGATGGACCACCAAAAGTGGAGATTCCCATGAAATGTGGAAAGTAGTTCCACCTTTTAAGGAAGGGAACACTTCATCACTTATCTCCTAGTTATTAAATAATAAAATCACTTTATTATCCTAAGCAAGCGTAAAATTTAGTGTAGGAAAAACCTAGGACTAAGGGAAAGTAAATTAACCCACTAGAAAAATAAAAAACCTACACCAACAACCCCCCTTAAGCATAGCTTAGGTGGATGTAAAAGATGATGGGTCGCAACAAATGAGG
The DNA here is from genome assembly GCA_007258455.2 of Sequoia sempervirens. NCBI lineage: Eukaryota > Viridiplantae > Streptophyta > Pinopsida > Cupressales > Cupressaceae > Sequoia > Sequoia sempervirens. The sequence goes on along the minus strand of VDFB02003897.1, from coordinate 29,070 downwards.
CCATGTTAGGTACCCATGTACATATAAAATTCCCCCCAAGGAAGAAGAATCCCCCACATAAATAGAGAGAGAATAGCCCCCCAAAATAGGGAGAGAAGAAAAGAAGAGAATGAATAAGTAGCCTCCCTTGAAGATAACCAATGGTATATGCTCAAAAATGGATGCAAAAGATGGTCCATGATCATTGAACAACATTCCTTCCCTTAGGAAGAAACACAACCAATGGTGTATGCATGTTATCTCCCAAGTCTTGAAAGGAATATGTAAGAATAAAGTGCAAGATGTATGAAGTCTTTGAAGTCAACTCAAGTATCCCCATGTCGATGCTAAAAGATACCACAATCAAATCAGGTGTTCTAGGCCACACTGCTAAAGATGACAAATCAGAATCTCCTAGAGATTGATGTAGAGCATAAGCTAAAGACTCAAATATCTCCTTTGAATAAGTCTCCTCCAAATGTTGATTCAAAGTATCCACACTCATGCCAAACTATGATGAATGATCATGTAGAGAATGAACAAGAGGGTCAAAGTGATCCCTCACAACAACTACAGAATAATCAACTTCATCAAAGAGAAGATGAATATACTCAATAATGTCTCCTAAATCTACAATATGTGTCTCCATTAACAAGTCTAAAATACCTGTCAAGAGATCATCCCAAGTTGAATCAGGAAGAATATAGATATCCTGCTGCAAGAAGTCTTTGGAAGCTTTCGAAGAAGCAAATCTAAACTCTGAAGTAGCAATAGTACATGCAAGGACAAAAGAATGGTCCTGAAAGAGAAGATGTATGTCACCAATAGTGTCATCTAGATCCAAGATGAGGAACTCTACAAACAAGCAAGAAATGTCTAGTAGAAATTGGTCCCAATGAACTAAATCTAAAAGACATAACTGATCATGCTGTAATAAATCATTGGAGGCTCTTGAAGAAGCATCTATGGAATTTGAATCTACAATAGGTGATGTCAATGTAATCTCAACTTGAGGATGAGAAGCAAAAGAAGTCTTTGTGTCATCTAAACGTTCAAGAAGTGCATAATATTTAGCTCCTGTAAAGTATCATCATCATAGGGTATATTGTCTACATCATCAAGTGGAATGAGGCAATCTACAATAGGATCATCTGGGAATAGAGAAACATGAGGGTCTCCAAACATCTCCCAAATCTTGGTCCAAATTGTGTGGGGAAATTCAATGCCATCTATAGACAACAGAGTATCATAATCAACATGACAATCATGTATTACTATTACATGATCAATTCTATTACCCCAAACATTCTTCTCATCAAGTTTTTTTGGTTCAGGCATGAATCCATAAAGGTAAGGAACAATTTTTAGCCATCTGAGATGGGTTAAAATGCCTTTTTTCAAGACTCATAATTAGCCTTATCCAAGACTCACAAAAGGATGAGTAGAAAAACCCATGATACAATCCTCAAATGATTACAAAAGAACACCAAAAGAGAACATCAATACAATCCCACCCTTTTCACTAGTATCAAAGATCACCCCCACAAATATTATAAGGTTGGCACTTTATAATGTAGTGTGATTTCAAAGCCTTTTCTAAGATACAATGCTTAATAGGCTCAAAATAACCAAAATTAAAAATTCTGATACAAAATAAACCTAAGATAAAATCTGGAAAAATTAGCCTTATAATTGTGTAGCATTTTTCAAGACCTCTCCAACGCCTATTCATTTCTAAAAATCGGAGCACCAGGGTGAAAGTTATGGCTTGTTGAAGAAATTGGCACAAGACAACTTCAACCTGAAATATCTAATGCAAAATGGCAAAAAATCTTCACAATACCTCTGTGGATGGAAGTACTCATCTCCAACTTTCCAATGATATCTTATTTGCTGAAATCCAATTCCCGAAGCAAAAGATATGAATTTAGCCTTCAGGAAACAATTTTTTCTAGTAAAAAGTTTTATTTCTGATTTGATTTCTGAAAAATCTACTCACTGTTTGTAGACAATAACAAAAACCTAGAAATATTTTGATGCTAAAAACAAAACTTAGAAATTGTTTTTAATCCAGCAAGTAGAAGATGAAAAATGATTTTTTTTAACCTTCAGCCAGGAGAAACATGACACACTACACTTTTTGTACAACAATTTTCTCCAAATCTGTGCAAGATATGCAAAATCTAAAAGATACCCAATTGAGATTTTGACCCTGGCTACAAAACCTAGATATCATTTTTCTCAAAAATGAGTGGAAGCAATATTTTTTGAAACAAAAAGAAAAATGACTCCAATGAAAAATGGATTTCTTCAAACCCCCACCTACAACTATGTCAAATGATCTCCAATTTGGATGAAACAAAAGCCAAATTTGACTTTCTCAAGCCTTTTGGATGTGTTGGAACAAAACAAAATATTGCTAGTATAACCAGAAATGTTGCAATCACCTGGATCTCACAAAACACATATGCAAAATAAAGAGGTAATTAAATCTTTGTAAATCCTTTTTGATTATCCAGATCATTCAAGAGCACAAGAGAAGAGCATGCGAGAATTTACAAGATTTTTACAAGAAACTCAATCTCTCAACCAAGAATCTAAGAACTTAGATTTCTCAAAACAAAAGCTCTGATACCATGTCAGAAATCTGAAATAGATTGAATAACCTAAGAACTTTATAAGAGAAAATCAAAGCTACATAAACTAGAAAAGCATAAAGAATGCACATCAGAACTCTGAGAGATTATGCAATGTCAATATAACAAAATTGCATTAAGAGCTTTGAAGCTGAAAAAATACAATGCAAATATGCATGAATGGGTGCAAGAGTATTGTAAGAATGGATGGATTGGATGCAAATACAAGCTAGGTAGTGAGTTTATATAGAACTTAGGAGAGGAGGTAGGTGACAAATCCAACCAATAGGAATCAACCACAAAAAGTGGAGATGGACCACCAAAAGCAGAGATGCCTATGAAGGTGGAAAGTATTTCCACCTTTTAAGGAAGGGAACACCTCATCACTTATATGCTAGTTATTAAATAATAAACTCATTTTATTATCCTAAGCAAGCTTAATTAAGTGTAGGAAAAACCTAGGACTAAGGGAAAATAAATTAACCTACTAGGAAAATAAAAACCTACACTAACACTATCTTCACAAAGCTTTTTCATCAACATGGAATAGGAAAATTGGGAAATCCACATCCCATACCACTCCATTTTTTGGAATGCACAAGAAAACTGAGAAGGGGGGTGAATCAGTTGTATCTTAAACCTTTAAAACCCTCATTAACATTCAGATCCACATTCATATATTAAACCATTAATCTGTTATGATGATTTAACATAAAAAAATAACAGAAACTGAAACAACTTTAACACCATGCACAAGAGAACATCAGATTTATGTGGAAACCCCAAAGGAGGGAAAAACATGGTGAGGATTATCTCACAATATAAGTAATTGCAAAATCGGTTACAAAGGCTCACTGCCAGAAGGGGCACACTGCCCTGAAAGGCTCATAGCCAAGGCTCACTTCCAGAATAGAAAAAGAAGATAGACAAGAAATGTTACACAGAGAACATGATCTCAATACAATAGAGAATCCACCAAAATAACTCCAACACCTTTGCAGTATGTTAGAATGATTGCAGACAACTTCTTCTCATTGCATCCGGTAATCCAACACTTGAAAGCTCGTACTGCTCTTCACAATTTTGTACCTTGCAACTCTATAATTTGCATGATTCACATCACACACCTCACACTCTTCATCCCTCAATGACTCAACTCGTATTTATATCTACGTCGACCTTGAAACCTTTCTCCAAGGTCAACTATGCACCTCAAACATGCAAATTCAAATTAGGTCAATGCCAAAACACTTCCGTAGCAGATATAAGTGGCTGTGGACCACATCAAAACTTAGTTGGGACCCAAATCAATAACACCACTTAACCACATGCTACCACAAATAATATTTATCCTACACATGTAGTGTAAACACCAGGTCGACTGTTACCTATGCAAACACCATTAAAATTTTAAGTACATGCTTCCTCAAACCCAAGGATGACTTGCAAACCACACACCACACTTTAACATGATCTAGAATATTCCTAAAATCCAACAAAATCCTTCACAACAACTTCCATCTGAAGAATGTACAAACTCAATACACTCAAACTACTCTCACATACACTATTACTTGAAAAACTATCTTTCAAAAGCACCAAAAATAAAATCCTCTTGACTAAGGTAAAATACCAACACCATCAACACACCTTCAAAATTGCAAGACCTAAAGCATAATTGTGGAGAAACATGAAGCAAAAAAATTTCTCCTAGACACCTCTGCAATGCACAGTCACACACAAGTGAACAAAAATTCTATTGTACGATGATCCAACATACCATATCTTGAATATAACACCTTTGAACACCTCTCATCAACATATATCAATGGCATAAGAAGATATTCAACCTAGAAGAAATGTGGAGCAAAACCTTAACATCTTTGTATAACCCATAACAACACTACAACACACTGTTTCCTTTTTTAATCAAATTTGCTCAAAATCACTTGGAAACCAAGAACCAGAGACGCGTCCACATCATCTTAAGCACAAATACATCCATATATAGAATCTTATCAAAGCAACACCAGATATTAACACCAGTAGCTTAATAGATAATAACATAATGCAACAAATTAAAGCATAGACAACACAACACCAACTGTTCATCTTTAACACCAATCTCCCTCAACACTTACAATTGACATCAATGACAACACAGGATTATTGACATCAATGACAACACTAACTACTCATACTTGTAACAATCCCCCCCTTTGTCATTGGTGGCAACACATGATGTGAAAAACCATCAAAGACACAATAGCTCTGAACATACCTGTTTCTTTTTCTCTTTACTCACTCTCCCCCTTACATGACCTTGTCTCTCCCTTATTATTTATTCTTCTTCACATACTTCTCTCTCCCCCTAATACCTTTCTCTTTTTCACACGATTCTCTACCCCCTTTGACATCAATGGAAAAGGACATAATGTTTGTACTATTTAATTCTTTTCCTTTTCCATCAAACAACCATCTTACAACTTCTGAACAGCACCTTTCCTTTACTTCTTTGAATACTCCCCCTTAGGATCACACACCAATCTTCACCACATCAGCAATTCCACTACCTACTCCCCCTAAGAGGTGGCCACCAACATCAATCCAGAAAAAGAATGAACCTTGAGATCCATTGGACTGATGCATCTCCTTATGCAGCTAGTTCAAAGAAGAAGGGACAATAACCCCCAACTTCTTTCAGAGATACTCAAAAGTATCCTTAGGAAGATCTTTATTGAATATATCAACAATTTGATCCTTTGTAGGAACATATTCAAGCTTCACTTCATTCTCCACAACCTTCTTTCTTAGAAAGTGATATCTTATTGCAATATATTTTTTCCTTGAATGCATCACTAGATTCTTTGAAATGTTTATTGCACTTGTATTGTCACAAAATATATAAATAGGATCATCATAGACCACTCTAATATTCTTCAATATTTTCCTCATTAACAACACCTATGTGCAGCAAGATGTTGCAATGTACTTAACCTTTGTAATAGATAAAGAAACTAAATCTTGTTTCTTACTTAGCCATGATGCTAATTTGCATCCAAGAAAGAATGCACCAACACTTGTACTTTCTTTGTCATCCACACAACTAGCCCAATCTAAATTTGTGTAAGCACTTAAGGTGAAATCATTATCCTTTGGATAGCATAATTCATAATTTAGAGTGCCCTTTAAATATCTAAATATCCTCTTCACTACTGCAACATGTGACTCTTTAGGGTCTTCTTGGAATCTAGTCACAAGACAAACTGCATGCATGATATCTAGTCTAGTAGCAATTAAATATAGCAGTCCACCAATCATAGATCTGTACTTTCTTTGATTATCCTTAGGGTATTCATCATCCTTGCTCAATTCGCAACCAGTAACCATAGGAGTACATACCGGCTTGGAGTCTTCCATTTGAAAATTCTTCAACATTTTTTTGACATACTTTGACTATGAAATGAATATGCCTTTATCTTTTTGATTGATTTGTAGCCCAAGGAAGAAATTCATCTCCCTAAACATAGACATCTCAAACTCTTTTTGCATCTCTTCTAAAAAATTCTTACATATAGCTTCATTGCCTCCAAAAATTATGTCATCAACATACACAACCATAATCAAGATTTGATCTTTCTCAACTTTGAAGTAAAGATTACTATCTACAATGCCCTTTTTGAATCCTTGATATACCAAATACCTATCCAACCTTGCATACCAAGCTCTAGGAGCTTGCTTCAATCCATATAAAGCCTTCTTCAATATGCAAACCATATCTAGTTTATCTGATAACTGAAATCCTTCCAATTGTTTCATGTAGACTTCTTCCAATTCTCCATTCAAGAAAGTAGACTTTGCATCCATCTAATAAAATTTAAAGTCCTTATGTGTTGAAAATGCCAAAAACATCATGACTACTTCCATTTTGGCCACTAGAGAAAATGTCTCCTCAAATTTTATTCCTTCAACTTGTGAGTAACCCTTACACACAAGCCTTGCCTTATTTCTTACCACCTCTCCATTCTCATTCAGTTTGTTTCTGAACACCTACTTAGATCCAGTTATGTTCTTGTTTGTAGGTCTTGGGACTAGTTCCCAAGTTTGATTCTTCTCAATATGAATAAGTTCTTCCATTTCCTTCATCCAATGTTCATCTTTACATGTCTCAGTTATAGTTTTAGGTTCAACTTTAGAAAGTAAACACAGATTTACCTCTTTGTCAACAACTCTTCTTCTTTTCAACACACCTTTTCTTTTGTCTCCAATGATATGTCTTTGGAATGATTTCTCTACACATACTTAGGGGTTTTTGGGGTCTTTTTTGGAGCTACTTCCTCTTCATCCCACACTTCCTTCTTCTCTTCAAGTAGGTTCATCTGATTCATATCCATTTATCACCACCGAATTCTACAAATATTCATCAACTTTGATACTTGCACTCTCAAAAATTCTTCTTAGCCTTTTGTTGTAGCATTTGTAATATTTGGTTTTAGTAGAATATCCAAGGAAGATACCTTCATAAAACCTTGCATCAAACTTTCCTAAGTTTTCATCATCTCTTCTGATATAATTTTTTTTCCAAACACTCTAAAGTACTTGAAAATAGGAATCCTTCCATACCACAACTCATAGGGAGTCTTTGTGTTGTTTGATTTTTCTTGAAATCTATTAAGTATGTAAACAATAGTATGAATTTCTTCTCTCCATTAGACTTTTGGTAGGTTAGATTCTTTCAGCATAGTCCTTGCAGTGTCTTAAATAGTCCTATTTTTTCTTTCAACCACTCCATTTTGTTGAGGAGTTCTAGGGGTAGACAAATGCCTCTTTATGCCATGATTCTCACAAAACATGTTAAATTCATTGGAGGTGAATTCTCCACCTTTGTCAGACCTTAAGCATTTGATCTTCATATCCATCTCATTCTCAACCATAACTTTAAATGCTTTGAATCTATCTAGGGCTTCATTTTTTTCTTTAAGAAAAGTAACCCACATCATTCTAGAATAACCATCAATCAAAATCATGAAATACCTATCACCTTGAAGATTTCTTACTCTTGTAGGACCACAAAGTTTTGTTTGCACCAATTCCAATAATCCAAAAGAAGATTGTTTTTTACCCTCGAAACTTCTTGTTTGTTTTCCAAACTGGCAATCTTTGTAGACAACATTGATAGGCTTTGTAATCCTTGGAAAATCTCTCATTGCTTGAATTGAACTGATTCTAACCAAGTTATCAAAATTGATGTGACACATCCTCTTGTGCCATAACCATTTTTCATTAATTTGAATCATAAAACAATGACCATCAACACCCTTGAGCTGATAAAAACTTACATTTGTCCTCTTCCCAACAACAATGATATTTTTGGACCCTTTTCTAATCTCACATCCATTGTCCTAAAACATAAATTATATCCTTTTCTACACATTTTCCCAACACTCAAGAGGTTATGCCTTAAACCCTTGAAACAATAAACATCATCAGTATTTTTCTTGCCATAAAAAATGATTAAACCTATTCCACAAATCTTAGCACTTGAATCATCACCAAATTTAACAAGTCCTCCATCATACTTTTCAAGTTTAATAAACTTACTCTTGTCTCCAATCATATGATTTGAGAAACCACTGTCAATGATCCAATAGTTCTTATCATGTCTAGTATGAAAAGAAAATACTAAAGTTCCTTCGGTCTTATCCTTTGTCTCTAAAGCACTTTCCTTCACACATCTTTCAGAGTTAGGAAAAATAGATTCATCTTTTAAAGCCATGAACAAGAATTCATTATCATTATCATCTCCATAATTAGATTCATCATTAGAAATACTTGCATCTTCTCTAACATAATAGCTTTTCTTGATCATCTTACCTTTGTTTTCCTTATTCTTATTGTTCACAATTTTGTTTGGACATCTTGAGGCATAGTGACCTATTTGTCCACAACTGAAACATTTGAAAGGTAATTTATCTTTTTACTTACTAGTTCCCTTTTTCATCCTCATTACATATTTAACTTCTACATCATCAAGATCATCCTGATTTGAATCTTTAGTCTTCTCTTATTTTCTAGCCTTAAAACCAATCTCCACTTTTGCACCATTGTTAGTACCGAACTCTCTCATCTCAAATGTAGATAAAGAGCCACAAAATTGATCTCTAGAATATTGATCTAGATTTTGAGATTCCTCAATAGCAACAACTTTATAACTGTAAGCTTTAGTAAGGGTTTTAAGAATTTTCTTTACCACTTTTGGTTCTTTGACTTTTCTTCCAAGACCTTTGATGGAGCTCACCACTTCATCTACCCTTTGCGTATAGCTTGTAATTTTTTCATCTTTAGACATCCACAAGTTCTCAAATGTGGTTTTCAAGTTCTACATCTTAGCTTGTTTGACCATATCATCTCCTTCATAAATACTTTCCAACTTATCCCAAATTTCTTTAGCAGTTTTTTAGATCCATAACTTTCACTAATTCAAAATTTGCAAGACTACTTAAGGGAACAAACCTTGCTTTACCATTTGTCTCATAGGCCTTGATCTCATCACTTGTGTTTGGTCCATTTGCAATTAAGGTATATTAATTATTCATTGACTATCAGACATCATATCCAAGGTAAACCAAATAGCCTTCCATCTTTTCCTTCTAGAATGCATAGTATATGCCATCAAATATAGGGATCTCCTTCTTGTGCGCCATCTTAAATCTATCTCAAGCAGTTAAAATTTTCTCAAAGGAACCTTGCTCTAATACCAACTATTGAAATGAACAAGACAAATGAGAGGAGGGGTTGAATTAGTTGTATCTTAAACCTTCAAAACCCTCATTAACATTTAGATCCACATTCATATATTAAACCCTTGATTTGTTATGATGATTTAACATGAAAGGAAAATAACATAAACTGAAAAAAATTTAACACCATGCAGAAGAAAACACCATATTTACATGGAAAACCCAAGCATGGAAAAACCACGGTGAGGATTAGCTCACAATATAAGTAATTGCAAAATTGGTTACAATGGCTTATTGATAGAAGGGGCACACTACCTTCAAAGGCTCATTGCCAAAATAGAAAAAGAAGATAGACAAGGAATGTTACACAGAGAACATGATCTCAATGCAACAGAGAATCCACCACAATAACTCCAACACCTTCGCAATCTTTAGAATGATTGCAGAAACCTTCTGTTCACTGCATCTGATAATCCAACACTAGAAATCTCACACTAATCTTCATAATTTTTCACCTTACAACTCTTTAATTCACATCATTTGCATCACACACTTCACACTCTTCATCCCTCAATGACTCAACTCATATTTATATCTACTTCAACCTTGAAACCTTTCTCCAAGGTTAGCTATGCACTTCAAATGTGCAAATTCAAATTAGGTTTGTGCCAAAACACTTCCATGGTGGATAGAATTGAATGTAGAACACATCAAAACTTAATTGGGACACAAATCAATAACACCACTTAACCATGCTACCACAAACAATATTTATCCTCTGCATGTAGTGTAAACACCAGATCGATCGTTACCCATGCAAACACCATTAAAATTTTAATTAAACACTTCCTCAAACCCAAGGAAAAATTGTGAACCACACACCATGATTGAACATGATCTAGAATATTCCTCAAACACCTTGAAATCCAACAAACTCCTTGGCAACAACTTCCACTTGAAGAATGTACAAACCCAGTACACTCAGACTACTCTGCCATACATTGTTACTTGAAAAACTATCTTTCAAAGCACCAAACCTCAAATATTTTTGATTGAGGTAAACTACCAACACCATCAACACACCTTTAGAATTGCAAGACCTGAAGCATAACTGCAGAGAAATGTGGAGCAGAAGTATTTCTCCCACACACCTCTACAATGCACAATCACACACTGGTGAACACAACTTCTATTGTATGATGATCCAAAATACCATCTCTTGAATATAGCACCTTTGAACACCTCTCACCAACATATCTGAATCGCATAGGAAAATATTCAACGTAGAAGAAATGCGGAGAAAAACCAGAACATCTTTTTGTAGCCCATAACAACACTGCAACACACCATTTCCTTTTTTATCAAATTTGTTCAAAAGCAATTGTAAAATGTAGTGTAGAAAAATGTTGACATTTGCATTTTCTCACTTAATTTGGGGATGATTAATGTTAAAATGAACTTATTGTCACCTTGATCTAGTGTTGTAATGTGTTTAACACATTCACATTAGGTCTTGGGCCCTTTTTAAGCTAAATAAACCTAACTTTACTTTGATTTAATGTTGTAAAGTGTATTCATTTACACATTCACTTTAAATTTAGGGCCCTTGGACCTAATTTTTCCTTAATTTAGTGTTGTAATGTGTTGTAAACATTCACATTTGATTTAGAGCCCTTTTAAGCTAAATAGACCTATTTTTTCCTTAATTTGATGTTGTAAAGTATATTTATTTAAACTTTCACATTGATTTTTGGGCACCCTTGCATTTATGACCTTTATATCATCATTAATAGGCCCCTAAGACCCTATATTATACATCTCGAGGCTTATTTTCACTAAAATCTTGACAAGATCAACAAATAGACTTAATTTCTTCACTCCCTAACACTTTCTCTCTCCAAAAAGGCCCTATGGGATCCATATGCCACCTTGGGTGTATGAGTCCCATTTGGCTCCTTTTTTTAGTTTTGAGTGGGAAATCAGTGTTCTAAATTCAAATTTCATAAATGTCAACCTTTGGGATCTAATAAACAGGATATTGAATGGATTGCCTATATAAATGAGGTCTCAAATCATTATTTCACATAAGCATTCATGATAACAATTCAAGCACTCAAGAGTTAAGCATTTCAAGACTTTACAAGATCATCAAGAGAGCATTCAAGATCATTTCTAAGGCATTCAATGGCAGATTCTTCATCAATTGTTGTAGCAATTCAAGATCCATCATCATGTAAATATTATCAAGCATCAAGCATGTTGGTGAGCTAGTATTGTGATGTTGCTTTCAAGATCCAAGATCAAGTATTATTCTACACTTATTTCAAGATCTAGATCCACATCCTTCATGGCCACTTCATGTTAGGTTGTTGAATTACAAGACATCATTCAAGGTATCATTATTCATGTTTCATGCCCTCATTTCATTATCTCATCATTTGGTTTAATTACCTATAATGGGTTTGACCAAGGAAAACCCCCATTTACTAACAAATAAACAAGTTTTCCCTCTCTAAATGTGTGAATACAGATTTGGGTGTCTTGGAACTTGAAGATCCCTTGGAGATTAGGTTACAAGCTTGGAGAAAGTTGTTGGAGTTGTCCCCTCATTTGCAAGGTTGCTATCTTCACAAAAAGTCATATACAGGTCTGAAATCAGGGTTTCAAATCCGAAAACAAAGTGTGGCAAAGAGAAGAGATTGGATAACAAAATCATACCTTAACCTTCCAAAAAAGCACATTGGGATTGATATGCCACCTTGGGCATATGAGTCCTAGTACAACCAATTTTTAGGGTTTTTGGAGATTCATAATCAGCATTGTCAGATTCCAATTTTGGCATAGAAAACCTAGTCTGGGACTAAATCACCCAAACAGGAATATGAGTCCCAGTCAGCCTCAAAATCAGTGTTTTCAGCATTTCAAGTCCTCACCCAAATCACTATAGGTTTCCAGGTGCACACTTCTAATTTTACAGCTTTTTGTACTAATTTACTTGCATTTCTAGGTCACTTAATTGAACTTTGCACATCATTAGGTTTTTTCATTAAATCTTGCATAAAGAATTAGTCTTTCCAAGTTTGAGCTTGGTGGTGAACACCTCTTTAGTTTATAATCATACCCTAGGACATCCCTATTGCAAGATCTCTTTCTCCTTTGCATGCCTAGGATTGAGATCTCTAGGGTTATCCTTGAATGAGAGTGTTTGAGTTTTGTTATTCTATCTTCCAAGCATAGAAGTCCAAACAAAATTTACCCTTTTAGAAACTAAGCACCAAAGACACATCCACATCATCTTCAACACAACTACATCTATAGATAGAATATTATCAAAGCAACACAAGAGGTTAACACCAGTAGCTTAACTGATGACAACATAATGCAACAAATCAAAGCATAGACAACACAACACCAACTGTTCATCTTTAACACCAATCCCCCTCAACACATACAATTGACATCAATGACAACACAGGCTTGTTGAAATCAATGACAACACCAACTTCTCATACTTGCAATAATCTCCCCCTTTATCATTGATGGCGACACATGATGTGAAAAACCATCAAAGACACAACTCTGAACATACATGTTTCCTTTTTCTTTTCTCTTTACTCACTCTCCCCCTTACATGACTCTCTCTCTCCCTTATTATTTATTATTCTTCGCATGCTTCTCTCTCCCCCTAATAACTTGCTCTTTTTCACATGATTCTCTTCCCCCCTTTGAAATCAATGGAAAAGGACATAATGTTTTTACTGTTTTATTCTTTTCCTTTGTCATCAAACAACCATCTTACAACTGCTCAACAACTCCTTTCCTTTACTACTCTAAATACTCCCCCTTAGGAGCACACACCAATCTTCACCACATCAGCAATGCCACTACCTATTCCCCCTAAGAGGTAGCCACCAACATCATTTCAAGAAAAGAATGAATCTTGAGATCCACTGGATTGATGCATCTCCTTATGCATCTAGTTCAAAGGAGGGGAAATAACCCCCAACTTCTTCTGGAGATACTCAAAAGTATCCTTAGGAAGAGCTTTAGTGAGTATATCAACAATCTAATCCTTTATAGGCACATATTCAAGCTTCACTTCATTCTTCACAACATTCTCTCTTAAAAAATGATATTTGATTGAAATATGTTTTTTCCTTGAATGCATCAGTGGATTCTTTGAAATGTTTATTGCACTTCTATTGTCACAAAAGATATATAGGCTCATCATACACCACTCCAATATCCTTCAATATTTTCCTCATCCACAACACCTATGTGCAGCAAGATGTTGTTGCAATATACTCAGCCTTTCTAGTAGATAAAGAAACTAAATCTTGTTTCTTACTTAGCCATGATACTAATCTACATCCAAGAAAGATTGCACCACCACTTGTACCTTTTATGTCATCCACACAACCAGCCCAATTTGCATCTGTGTAAGCACTTAAGGTGAAATCAATTTGGAGGCTTTAGGATCAATATGTGGTCCTACAAGCAATATGATTATTGTCTAAATATTTCACATGTTGAAATGATGACTAAAACAATATTTTTTCTTTTCACTATAAATTGATATTTGTGGTAATAATATGATGGTTAATTTATTTAAAAGAATTTTATTTTTTTGTGATGCAAGATTTATTTTACACTCTAGATGTTTCTATATTAAACACCTCAAATAACTAAAAGTGATCCCATCACTTTGTGGTAGCTAAAGTAAAATAAAAATAGTTCACCTTAGCTATAGATTAACAATGTCAAGTTTTCAATTATCCTTCCCTTCCATTTTACTAAATATTCTTTATACTTCTTATTCCTAGTACTCTTCCCAAGTCTATTATATAATATCTCTTCAACCTCTTCCACTTTTTGTTCTAGTATCTACCTTCTCTAATTCATTTATGTTATTTATTTTTCAAATTCTCCATCATGGTAGTCATACAAATATGTAATGTTACATAGTAGTGATCTAACAAAATTTACAAGTAATTCAACTTCATGTGCATTTTTAGAATCAAACTTCTTGATGATCTTATAAGAGAAAACTTCTTCAACTTATAGAATACCTTTAGGATCTCTTTCATTTTTTAGACATGTAATTACCTCATTTTTTACTTCATACTCCTTATGTCAATCTTCTTGTTAAGCTTGGAATTCATCTTTTCTAATTGTTTTATTACATCTTCATGTAATCTACATTTTTTTCTACTCTTGCACTTATTTTATCTCCATTCATAATGCCTCTTAATTATAGTACATTCTTTGGATCAGTTTCATATACTATCTCGAATGGTGTTCTTCCTATACTCATGTTTACCAAATTATTATAAAAAAACCCAATTTGCACCAATGCCATATCCCAACTACCTATTCTTCCACTTGCTAAATGCCTTAAAAGCTACTTAGACTTGAATATTCACCAATTATGTCTATCCATTGATCTATGGGTGATATGTTGAACTTAATTTGAACTGTGTTTTCATCTTCTTCCACAATGTTCTCTAAAAGAAACCAATAAATATTATCTTTATTAAAAATCATATTTCTTGGAAATCCATGCAATCTCACAACCTCCTTGAGAAATAAATTAAATGCATTTACCACAACATTTATTTTCTTGCATGCTTTGAAAAGTGTCATCTTATAGATTGTATCAACTACAAAAAATTAAAGCATAACCCCTTGTGCTCTTGGAAAAAATAATACAAAACCCATATTAATCCTTCCAAGGCTTCTCTGGTATCAGGAATAATTTATACAATCCAACATTTTCACTACTACCTTTTGCAACTTGACAATTTATATAATTATAAATATATCTTTCCACATCCTTATGCATTTGCAACAAAAAATAGTGTCCCCTTACTAATTTTAATCTATTGTCAAGACTAAAATGTTTGAATAGCCCACCTTTATATCTTTCTTTTATCGAATTCTCCGTCATTGAGATTCTAGGAATACATAATTGATTTCCTCCAAATAACATCATTTTGAATCAATTAATCAAGCCACATAGTTTTATCCATACTTATAGGCTCCTTACATTCTTTTTATTCTTATATAAAGTCCACATTAGCTTCATAAAAATACTTTATTTCTTCAAATCCAACTACTTCAACTCTCATTTTAGTTAGAAAAATTTGTCCTATACTCAACACATCTGCACTTTTATTGTTGCAAGGTGTGCACCCTTGATCTCCTTGTGTTGTGTAGTGCAATGCTCAGGTTTGTGACATGGATTAATTGCGTCCCATGGATTCATTAACTCTTGCAGTTGTATTGGGAATTAATAGGTCGATCTTTTGGTGCAACGACAACTGTGTGTGCAACAATTGGTATTAGAGTTTGGGTCACAAGTTCAAACCCCTTGCTTGGGCTAGGGGGGATTGTTGCAAGGTGTGCACCCTTGGTCTCCTTGTGTTGTGCAGTGCAACGCTTGGGTTTGTGACATGGCTTAACCGCCTCTCGTGGATTCATTAACTCTCGTAGTTGTATCGGGCATTAACAGGTCGATCTTTTGGTGCAACAACAATTGTGTGTTCAACATTTATTTAACATATTATTCCTATGCTTCAATTATATAAATGAATATATTTATATAAATTCAACCCATCTTACATATCTTTGGTTTAACTTTTATTGACTATTCAAATACCATAATGCTTGATAATATTGAATACAACACAAACTCCTTCAAATAATGTCTCCATTATTTCAATACTTGAGTGATGGCATAAAAATATTGACCATACATTAAATATCTCTTCTTTGCATCATTCAAATTTTCACTAAAGTATGTTGCTTTCCTACCTTCTTAACTCAATATTGCTTCAATTGTTCCATTGCTTGCATCACATTTGACCTAAAATACTTTATCAAAGTTTATTAATACTAACATTAATTGTTTTCTAACCTTGTTTTTCAATGATTGAAAAATTCTTGCTACTATAAAGTTCATTTAAATTCTCTTGTCTCCTCTCATAGTCTTTGTTATTAATGCACATATGCCACTTAAAATTCTTATGAACTTTCTATAAAATATAGATAATCAATGAAAACTTCTTAACTCTAAAATATTATCTAGTGTAGGTTGGTCAACAATGGCTTTTAGTTACTCTGGGGGGATTGGTATCCAGTCTTCTATGATTGTGGAAGCTAGTGCACTGCTTAAGGGCTTACAACTAGTTATTTCTATGGGGATTGAGAACCTTCATATCGAAGATGATTCTAAGTCTATTATTGATGTTGTTAACTTTGGCAAATTACTAGGGTGGAGTACTAAAGACATTCTATTAGACATAAGGCTCTTCGTGTCTAAGTTGAATTTGAAGATTGCTACCCACATTTATCGAGAGGGCAATAAAGTGGTTGATGCCTTAGCCAATTTTGGCACACATTGGAAATTCTCTAAGTGCTGGCATAATTTGGGGAACCTACTGCCAGGTATTCAAGGTCTAATCCTGAAGGAGCAAAGCCCTTACTTGATCCATGATAATAACTGATCATGTGCTTTTATGGGCTTCATGGGGGTTCCACATGCTTGTCTTATGGGCTATGTGGATGGGTGTAAATGTTGAGGTGGCCTACAAGTGGGAAATTTTGAATAATGAGGCAGAGTCCATTTTTAAAAAGGGCATCATGAGGAATAATGGCGGGTACTTTGTGATTAAGGCCAAGCTAGGTCGTACCATATGTAATATCCTTTTGGGGATTGCACTAACCTATCGTATTTTCAAGTTTTTTTATTTTAATATTGATGTGACTAGTAATTATGAGATCAAGCTCCTAATTGGTTCTATCCTTTCAGCTATTTTGTCTCCTCTTCTAAAAGCCGACTTATTAGGTGTTTCTAAATTTGGCCCCGTGGCCATCTTGCCTTGGTTTTTGTGTAAAAATGTGGAGTGAAAACCTTCCATTCCCATCATGTCCTACTTTCCTAGCCTCAAGTGTTTCGAGACCCTCATTTATGAATTCATAAAGATTGATTTTAGGGGATTATCTCCTCAAGCATGCGACCTGTACATTACTTTGATTACCCAAGACTACTTTGTATGGCTTAAAATCTTAAGCGTATGGGTGACCTTTCACTTAACCATTTTCTCTAACCTTTTTCTCTCATAGGTTTTTTGGTTATTCCGTGTGCAAAGAGACATTATGGGTGGCAATAGGGTGCAAATGGAGCCCAACAACTGTGGCGAATTTCACAAAGATCCGTTGGTGTGGCAGTTTGGCTCCCCTGATGGAGAGTCTGGTGGGTCACTTTTGGCATATGGCTTCTAGTGTTGTCATCGATGGTAACCTAAGTCATTATTCCAATCTGCATATTAGAATTTGTTCCTATCGGCAGGAAGAGTGAAGAACAGAGTTTTACCAGAAGTGAGAATGAAGAATAGGGTATCTGGTTAGTATGTCGATCTGTATGCTTCATCGGATTATCATTTTAAGTTGTGGATCTTGAGGAAGGTTGTTGAGCATCTATTCTATCTTATTGTTAATTTTTGTGATGTTGCATCAATTGGTGGTTAAGTTAGGAGATCCAGCAGGATGATTTTTCTGTTTATTTGTTCATGGTGGCCGACTCAATGTATATAGCATGTCGCGGATGTATAAGGAGTAATTTTTTAATTGTTTTTGTGTTCGAGCATTCTGTTTTGGGTCCCAACATAACATTAGCTAACTTTGATGGGTACACATCAAATATTTAATGAGGATTGAGCCGACTATTGAGAAATATCTTTATTGTGCTAAAGTTGACATATAGTGATTGAATTCTTGCTAGTGGATATATATGTGAGTTCGGGTAATTCATTTTTGATGTATGTATGGGTGTGAAGAGCATAACAAATGTGTGTGAGAATATCAGAAGATCAGTTGAGAAAATTTTGCTTGTGCAGAAGAGGATTTTTGTGAAGCAATTAAGGCAGAGCAGAGCAAAGTGTAGAATTAGACAAAAGGTCCAGAATTTGATCTATGAGCTTCACCGGAACTGATACCAAGCATTTGTAGATGCTAATTTCTCAGTTCAACCTTTTGTTGTAATCCAAACATTTTGTAAGGTAGTGAGCCCTCCTTATTTTGATCAGTGAGCTCTACGAAATGTGCCTAAATGCATGTGCATTCCCTTTTTCTTCATACTTTTAACAGAGTATAAATTGTGGATTAACCTCCACCGTGGTTTTTCCCCTAATAGGGTTTCCACGTAACAATCTTGGTGTTATGGTGTTTTGATTGTTTCCTTCTTGTGCTTGCATCTTTACTTCTGTTGAAATGTTGTAAATGATTTAAGATTTGAATTGAAATTTAAATATTGCTAAACACAAATTCACCCCCCCTCTCAATGTTCCTTGAGTCCAACAATTGGTATCAGAGCAGGTTCCTCTAAATAAGTTTAACATCTTGAGGTGGATCTTGGAATGCAATGGACTTTGGTGGTCTTCAACAACAACTTTTGGTGGCACTTGATGATCTTGATCAGTCTAAAGCAGAAGTCATGGAATTAAAAGAAAATCTTGAGGATGCTGAAAAGTTCATTCAATCATTAAAGGATAAAATAAATAAGTCAAGAGAAAAGAGGAAGGAACTATGTGATCAGATGAAGCGGAAAGAAAATAAAATCTTGGAAGATGTTCCCCTGAATCGGACCCTAAAATAAATAACAGAAGAATGTGAAAATATTGCTAGAGACAATGTTGCTATAAAGCTTGAGATGGAATCTATGGTGATGAGGAAAACTAAGGAGATTGAAGAAAGGAAGAAGAATGAAGAAAATCTAGCCTAGTCCTTAAAAGAAAAATCTGAAGAATGCAACAGAGTTAATAATGGATTCATTTAGCTAGAGATTGAACTGCAACAATCCATAAATAATGAAAAATAGCTTGAAAGACAGATAGTTATTCTCATAAATGAGCTCACTACTGCAAATGACTACAAGGAGAAGTTTAGGATCAGTTCTGCTAGGCTTGATGAGCTAACTAAAGGTCAAAAGGATGCAAATGAAAAGTGAGATCTTGGATATGAGAAGGGAGAAAGCTCTGGATCTAAACACAATGATTCCAGACAAAGAAATCAAATGAACAGAGGCAGAAGGTATCTGGTAAGACAACCCAATGCTTAGAAGTTTAATGGTCACTGCTTTGCTTGTAATAAATTTGGTCATATGGCTTCTCAGTGTAGAAGTAAAATAAATTAAAGCAGTCCATCATTTCCTGGTCAGTGTTTTAGTTGCAACAAGTTTGGTCATAAGTCAATTGAATGCAAAAGTATGTATGTCAGTGTAAGGAATGTTAAGTGCTACACCAATGGAAGACTTGTGCATATTGCTAATAAATACAGATCAAGAGGAAATCAATGGAATGAGTGGTATAGACAAAGAAATCATGTGTGTTATAATTGTAATAGATTTGGTCACATTGCAAGATTCTGTAGGAATAGAAACATGGATAGAAGAGGTCTAGTATACAATGGAAGAATTTCACAAAAGGATAATAAAGGAAAAGGGAGAATGATTGTGGAAGAGATAAGAGATCAGATGAAGAAAACATGGGTAAGGAAGAGTGAATCTGATGAAGGAAATAAGCTTGCACCGGAAGCAGGTTTTGGTAATTCCTCCATAAATTGATCTCAGGCCATTGGCCTAAGGGGAGTTGTTCAAGAAAATCCCTTGTCCCCCTGTCGATAGCTGGCACCATAATGTAGAAAGTTATTAGTAGTTGTGTTAATAGTTTACAAATTGTATCAGTGGTCATTTATGCAGAAATTTGAGAAGTAGAAGGTTCACAGATGAATTCTCCTTTTGTTGTCTAAGAAGATAGAGTTACCAGAACACCTAGGGAAAAACATTTAATGCGATAAAGAGGTTAGGTCTGCGAGTTATAAAAGGGTATTTGGAACCCTCATTTTTCACCGTGCATTGAAGAAAAATAGAAGGAGAACCTCTGCAGTAGAATTTCGAAGGAGTAAAGTCATTTCGGTGGTGAATTCATCAGGTATTTCAGTTGCTTGTAGAATTCTCACTCAATTTGGTATTCGATAGAAAACTTGTATGGTACGGAAGGAAAAATGAAGCAAATCAAAGAAATGGTGAATTTAGATGAATATAGCAGTGAGAAGATTAGGGATGTGATAAATTTGTTGTCAGTCGATGAATTAAAATGGCTTGAAGGTGTGAAACACAAAAGTTTGGACATTTGGAGTAAATTTCCATACTTTAATAATGCAGAAGTCGTTAGGTTTATCTTAAACAGATTGAATGATGACATTCTAACTCTGGATAAACCCTATCACATTTTGAAAGAGGTAATCAAGAATTTAACTAGATTATGCGATGTTGGGGATATTTTGAAAAATAAGTTAATTCAGAACAAGGAGGTCGAAACCCTAACCAAAGTAACAGGAGATCAAAGGGCTTTGATAATTTTGACAATCAAAGATCTGATAACAAGGTACATTGTGCATGGAATTTCATACAAAATCTTTTTCAAAAATAGGGAAGGTGCAACTTCGGCATGCGCAGTTTATATCTCTCATAAAATGATAATGGAGGATCATAATTTTGATCTGTGTGGATTGCTAAAAGATCAATTGATGGAATGTGATAATTGCATAGACTAGTGTTGTAGCTAGTCTCTGTGAGCTCAAGTCAACCCCTACCAAGACGGTTAGCAAACCCACCTTGAAGAAGAAAGGTAAGGAGAAAGCGAAGGGTTTGATGGAGCCTCCGACCAAGGACAATAGAGGTAAAAATGTGGTGGACATGGATTCTAAGGGGGACATAGTGGTCGTGACTACGATGGTGACTAGTGGCGATACCATCATCAAGAGGTCTAGTAGGCTGGCTAAGAATAACAAGAAAGTGCATGTTAATGACTTGGATTAGGAAGAGGAGTGGTCTGACAACAAAGATTGCAGGGACGATGAGGAGTCTGGGGATGAGGAGGAGGAGTATGTTGGAGGGCCCCACTCCATTCCTGATATTAGCAAAGTGTAGAAGGAGAACTTGGATTCCCAGTCCTCAGACCCATTAGACATGGAGCGTGTTGATACTGTGAAGACTGCAGATTATGGGGAGGAGCTCCATGTGCTGCAGGAAAGAATGGAAAAGATGGACAAGAAATTATGTGGCTTGACTTGTTTCACTATCAAGTTGGTCCATTGTGTTACTAGCACCCTGTCTGCAGTTATGAAGGATGAAATGGACAAGAAGAATGTCAAAGAAGGCTAGGAATGGGTTGGGGATGATGTTGTTAATCTTCTGTCTAAGAACTGGGAATATGTCAGTTAGTCTATTTTTGGTTCATTTTTTGTCTATCTGTTGTTGGTCTGATGTGTATGTTTTTTTGGCTTGGTCTTTAATATTTTTTGGACTTGAACTTTATTGGCCCTTGTGGCTCTTTGTGTAAAGGGTACAACACCCTATAAATGTTGCTTATCGTATCAAAAACAATGGCTTTCACCTTTTGGGGTCCATCTTCTAATCATCTATCAAGATTTACAAATTCCAAGTATACTAACATTTTGTTTCATGAAATTACACTTGGTGATATTGATCAACAACTTACCATCTCTCAATCTCTACAATACTAATCTGATATGTGATAGGTGTTCCTCCTTAGTTTTATTACAAATAGATTTTTTAAGATTTAAAAAATAAAATGTTATCCAAATAAACAATCACGTTCTTACCCAAATGTGATTTCAATACCACATTCATCAATCTCATAAATATGCTCAATGTGTTCATCAACCAAAAATGTGTAACCAACCATTCATACAATCCTTCTTTTGTCTTTTTGTTTTCTTTCATTCATCTCCTCTTATCTTATATGACGCTAACCACTCTTCAAATTTATCTTGCTAAATTATCTTACATTACTCAAACAATCCATTTTCATCTTGGACAATAAAAATTTATACTTAATTGTGATCTCATTTGTTGCTCTTAAATCTATATATTCTCTAATCATCTCATTTATTTGGCAATAGTATTGTTGGTATCACATAGAAAATCAAATGTTCTCTAATCAAACCTTTCAACAATTATTGCACTTGTCTATTCGACTTTTCATTTTTTGCTTATCATTCTATGTATAGCTTTATTTGGAAAATTTTCTCTTTAAATCAAATCCATGTGATGATTTATGTTTCTCATTAGGGGTAATTCATTAAACATATTATCTAATACTTTATCATTGTATTATGTCATCACTTTTAAAACTTATTTTTGTAGCTCCTTTGCTTAATTTGTACTACTATATACTCTAGGAATCAATGCAAAACACAAATTTTCATGCTTTATACCATCTAAGAATGTTTTCCTATCTACTAAAAAAAATCTAACATTACTACATACTTATCTTTCTTTCCCTTTCAATGGAGTTATAATTTTTCTTTCACTGAAGTGTAAGCATTTCCCTACCATTACATATAACTTTTCTATTATATCATCATGATCTTCCTAATAACAAATGGGAATACATTGTTGGAAATTGTCATTGATGTCAAGCTAAGAGTATATAAGATTTATCATATGCTTTTGAGAATACAATAGATCATTCAAGAAGTGGAATGCAGATAGAAAACATTTAAGCCTTTAAAAGATCAATATAATGTTAGAGTAAAGATTATGCAGGATTTTTGGAGAGTATGAACAGCTATACAAAAAAAGAAAAGAAAGAATACATGCACAAAAAATCAGTGAAGGACTTGACATGAATAGATATAAAAATAATTCATTCAAATTCAAAAAGAATAAGTATGTGAATCTGAAGATCGGTGAAGTGACAATATCGATAGCGGTAACATAGTTACGAAAAAAGAATAAAGCTCAGCATTAAAGACAACAGTGATGGAGTCTGGAAAGAAGAACAAAAATAAAATCATCCGTCAGACAAAATCTCCAGATAAAGCGACAAAGACAAAACAAACCAAATCAAAATAGCCAATCAAAAAGGGTCTTGATTATAAAAGATAATGAAAAGAAATCCTGAGTCAAGAATTAAAGTCAGTCGTCGGGGTCAGGAAGAGTTGTGATTCATCAAAAGCAAGAAAAACAAAAACATATGAAGTGGTGCGATTAATTTTTAAGGAAAACAATAAAAAGTCAGATTAATCAAAAATTATGGAGAGACAATACTTTGCAAGAGGTGCAATCTTCATATTCAAAAGACAAAGACATGTTGTTTTACAAAGGTTGCAATTCTTGAGAAATATATATATGATTCAAATTCAGATTTGGAAGATATTGAGTAGAGTTTGTGTGTAGAAGAGCAGAAATATTTCTTGTGTGAGCTTAAGGGAATAGCATTCATCACAAAGAAGGGGTAGATTGAAGCAAAGAGCATATCAATCGAAAGATCTTATTCTACATTTGAATTTTCAATCAAGAAAGTCAAGGTTGGTGCCTTGCAAGGAGTTGGTGCTCCTTGTGGGTTGGTTCCTACTAAATCAAGTCAGGCAGTTGGTGCTCCTTGTAGATTGGTGCCTACATAACTGATTAAGAAATTGGTGCCTCTAGTAGGTTGGTGCCTACTACCATTGTAAACCTATTTTATTATAAAGTACAAAATTTTGTATCGTGGTTTTCCCCCGTAAGGGTTTCCATGTAAAATCTTGGTGTCAACTTGTTCACATTGTTGTATTATTGCATAGTTGTTATTGTGTTAGAGTTTAAAGTTGATAAAAGTTGAGAGGGTAAAAATTGTAATATATTGATCCACCCCCACCTCTCAGTATATTTGTGTGCCCATCATGCATTTGTCTATGTGACATTACATGATAGCACATCACGATATGATCCTATTTTGAACTTAACTAACCATTATTCACTCACCAACACCTTATGTTCTTTTGTATCCATGAAATTGTATAAGGACTAGGATGCTCCATTATTTTTAGCTTCAACTTATTAACCATTTCACAACTTGACACTAAATTATTAGTATTGCCACTATCATGATAACTTTGCAACACTTGCCTTGAGCCTTACATATTGTTCTAAACATATTTCTGTTTTGCACTAGTTTATATACATCCACACCATCAAGTTTCAACAAAATTCTCTCCATCAACATTGAATCACCTTTTGTTAGTTCATCCACCCTACTTGGTAATTCAATTGACTCTTCATTTGCTTGTGCAACTCTTGCACTTCCTTTAAGTCCTCTAATATTAATTCCTTGAGATTTTCCCTTTGTCCTTTAGTTCCATATTTGAAACAATTTTCTCTAAAAAATCTTCCATCCCCTCTACTATATCTTCTTATACTTCATTGATATCCATCAAATATTTCATTATAGTATGGATTTTCACCTCCTTTTGTTTCAACATCTTCATAAGCATGTCTCTTACAACCGTCTTGATGTCTTTCTCTTTGGAATATACTATGTTTTCCTCTTTGCCTATTTTGAATCATTTGAAAAAAATTATTCAACTTGTCCTCTACTTTCAATGCAAATTGAAATGCTTCTACAACTATTTGCAATCTTACCATACTCACTTCTTCTTGGATGGATCCTCTCAATACATTATATATCTTATCACACTTTGTTGATAAGCTTCACCATGTCTAGACCTAATTGTTATTCTTTAAACAAATTCAATATAATTTTTCATATTCTTCTCTTTTTACCTCAAATTTCATACTTTTTTAATATATGCATATGATAGTCTATAGGTGTAAATCTACTTTTCAACTTTGACATCATCTTATTCTATTTATCTATATTTTACTTACCTTTCATATTTATTTATAATTGTGCTTCTTTCCACCACTATACAATACACCCTTTAAAAAAAATAAAACATTAACCCTTTCAAGATCTGAAATTTTCACATACTCAAAATATTATATTAGATCATTTATCCAATCTATCAATTTTTTTAGATCTAAACTACTAGATTCATTAGCGATTCTCTTACCAATTTTTGAAAATGTCTTTTGATTTCTTTACCTAACCTATATCTTCTTCTTCTTACTCTTCCACTATTAATTCAACAATTACTGCTCTCTCTAGTATATATCTTCTTCCTTGTGCTCATCATGTCTATGGCTATGACCCATCTTTTTAAACTCTTCAACATCTAATTGGATTTGTACATTTTTTATTATCCCAAACATTTCTTCTATTCTTCTAGCAATGTTAACAACACCTTAGCCTCTACCCACTCTTCTTGAAGGCGTCTGCTAATCTGGTGCAATTGCCTCAAATTCAATAATTTATTACAAGAAAAATTCCTTTGATACCTTCTACTCAACACATAGTATTCGAAGATATATTACTTGATACCAATGTGCTAATACAAAATCTCTCCTTCCTTCATATTCAAAACTTGCTCTAATACCACTTGATGCAATTATGCACAGTGCTCAGTTAAGAACTATCCATGTAGCTAGTGCAACAAACACTCAATAGATTTAGGTGATGGAAATGCAATAACCCAATAAATGAATGAAGCAATGACAATTGATTCATAACCTAAAATTACATCAACAATATTTGCCACAAGGAACTTACAACAAAATGGGACCGTAGTCTCCAATTACAATGAATTATAGACATGGCTAGTGAGCAAATATTCAATTACATCCTTCTAAGTTGATATGCAATATATGATGTTCTTTGATCTGCAATCCTCTTATTTTGCTTCTAAACTCTGACAATTGATGATCAACAACCTTCCAATAAAGAATGAATGGTATTTTATAGCAAGTGGAAGTAGGTAATGTTGAAACTTGATAAGCTTGATTGTCATTGATGTCAAAATTATGCTTAAGTGTGTATATGTTTTGGAGATTGTTAGTATGTGGAGATATACAATTGTGTAGGTCAGTATTGTAGTGTTTTGAAAGACTAAAATTCAACTTGATGTCTTAGTATGATGTGGAGGTGGGTACACATGTCTTGATGTGTTTTCAAGATGCCTACAATGATATTTTGTCAGTTTGGTGTACTGCACTCAATAACAAGTTGCAAAAGTTTTGTCTAAGGCTTTCACAGTATATAATCTAAGGAAAAGATATTGTTTTGGTTTGCATCCTTCTGTAGAGCAAGATCTAGTCGTGTGGTTCAAAAGTTAAGCTCATGAAGATGTGAAGGTTTATATACAAAGTTTCATATCAATCATCCTTTTGCAGAGAAAGTTACAAGTGACAGAGTACCGGACTGTGTTAGGGCAGTACAAAGTGGTTCAAGAGACTTGTTGGAATGGTCTGCATTCCTTCGGATGTGAAGTTTTGGCCAAGAGGCTTTGAAGACATACTCAATGATGTCTAAAGTGTGTTATATTGAAGTTTCAAGTAATTTGGTGCTCTGAAAGTTCAGTTTTCAAAGTGACAGATTGATACAGTTGGTTATAGATGCCTAATCCTCATCAGAACATATGTTTGAATACTTGCATCGACAGAAGATGTAAAGTTTAGTTGTATGAGCTTATGTGGACACCCCACATGTCTCGTAGTGTCTAAGGTATGAAGTGCATGAAGATCTTTATTGTTTCCAGTACCGCACAAATGTTTCAAGTCATTTTGTGAAGCTATGTTTTTGTTGAGGCTAACTAAGGTATGTTGATAATGTGTGCCACTAATTCAAGTTTGAGTGGAGTTTAAGGATTGATTGAAGATGTTGTATGGGTCATGCCAACTTATTTGGGAGAAATGTAAATAATGTTTTATCATTTTTGTGTACCACCAATAGATATGAAGGCCAACATGCTACAAGTTTCATATTTTCTTGTTTTTGGTCGACTTAATTTGTATTTGCAAATGTGTGGATGATATATATAGAAGATAAAAGATGAGAATTGAGGTATGGAAGTGTGCGAAGATGTATAAGTGTATGAGAAGATTGTAATAAGATCCACCTCAGACCTAATGTGCAGAATTGATGACTATTAGTGGGTTGAAGCCATAAAATCAATCATATTATAGTAATTGTGATCAGGAAGTTGTAGCTTCCTTTGGTGTAACCCTAAATCAAAGTTGTAATTGTTTCTCATTTGTGAGGTTGGATTTGGACAATAGATCCAAGTAGCATTTCTCACTGCAGTTTTTGCCCTGTGGGGTTTTCCATGTATATCTAGTGTCAACTGTGTTCTTGTGTGGATGCTTATCTTCTTTCTTGTTTTGAGTAGGAAGATAAATGCTTTAATGGTATAACTTAGCTTCAATAGTTAAAGATTGAGATTGAAATTTGAAGTATACTTATTCACCTCCGCCCCCTTCTCAGTATTCTGGTGTGTTCAATAGGTAAGTTATGCATTGACCAATAAGGTGGTGCATTGCTCAATGCACATGAAAATGTCTTCAAGGACCCATCTTTAGTGAATGTGGTACAATATAGAGCTCAATGTATTCTTACTCATGAACTTGCCTAGGACCAATAAGTTTGCATGTGTGTTCAAATGTTGAGATGAATTTTAAATGTTTATCACACAACTCAATTAGGTCTTTTTTATGAAAGTTGACAAGTCATGTCACATGAACCAATAATTAAAATGCTTGGAAATGATGTGACATGTTAGAATCTAATGTGTTGAAACTTTGATATCAATTTGGAGGCTCTAGGATCAATATGTGGTACCACATAGTAAGATTACTATTTGGAACTCGAATGTGTTTAAATGATGACTGAAATAAGAATGTGCCTCTATAATACAAATTGACTTCTATAATAAGGATATGATAGCTATAACTTTATTTGGAAACTTGCAAACAAAACAAATATTAAATAAAATATATTTGAGCGATTCAAGATTGCTCTTACACCCTGAATGCTCCTACATCATATTGTGTTGGATTTTTTCTTAAAATGATTTCCTAGGGTAAATTTGGTGTTTCTTTGAGTTTCTTATTTGCTATTTTGTTGCATAGCTAGATATATTCTATTGAGCATTTTTTCTCTCTTGGGAATTATCAACACTACTATTTACTTTCATTTAGTATCCAAACTTGGTTAAGATCTAAAAAGAGGGTATTTTGACCCTATGATAAATAATTTTTGTCTGAGTGGGAGATTTGTGTAGTTGATCTAGACTTGTTTGTACAGGAGATATGGAAAGCACATTAAAGCTAGAGGGTGAGAAGTTAAATTATTAGAACTTTTTCTTATAGAAACTTAAAATAGAGGATCTACTTGTAGATTGTGAGCATTGTAGTGGCTAGTTAGAATCTCATCATGATGAAAGGTGAAATGTTGAAAGTACAAAAAGAACTGATACATAAAAAACGATTGAAATTTTAATAAGGTTAGAAAGGAAAAGACCTTTGATTGGACTCCTATGGAATCGAATTCATTCATTGAAGAAGGTGAAGATATATTTATGACATCATCGTGTTCACATGCATGTAGTCATGAATGGTTGATTGATTCAAGAGCATCATGCCACATGATTCCTCATAAGGAGCAGTTTTTTGTATATGAAAGTTTGACAAAGATGATGTCTAATTAGGGGATAACTATATCCACAAGATCATGGTTCAAGGTATGGTGAAGTTGGTGTTTAGGCATGGGAGAGTAAAGTTCTAGTCTTACATGTCCTTAGGTTAGCTAGAAATTTGATTTATGCTAGCAAGATTAATTATGCAAGTGTGTAGATAGCCTTTGAGAAGAAGAGTTGTGAGATGATAAGAGGAGGAAAACTGTGCAAAGATAATCTAGGGAAAAACTTTGTACAAGTTGGGCAATGTAAATGTGGTTGATCAGAAAAACTTTGTACAA
>VDFB02003894.1:0-40227 GCA_007258455.2 Sequoia sempervirens | reverse complement strand
GTGCCCTTAATTGTAAATCTTCACAAAGATTAATGGGTTCCATTTAGTGTCTTCTGGCACAACACAATTATGCAAATAATATTCATACAATTGATCCTATTCTTTTGGTGTGGCATCAACAAATACATTTAGAAAAACAAATTTTCTGCTCATAGAAACTAGCTGGTTACTAATCAACGTACTGAACTGAAAACTCAAAAACTTTTTCTTGCAAAAACAAAGCATATGTTCTAGCTAGAGGTCTACATTTAACAATTTGGGCAGCTTTATCTCCTACTTCTTCCACTTTGATTGGTAACCTTTTCCATCCAATATCCTTTCTCTCCAGTATCCTAGTATGCTTTGAAATTATTGCTTCTTTTTCCTTCTTCCAATTCTCTTTCTTCTTAGAAAACTCTTGAGTAACTTTCCACACTTGGTATCCTAGGGACATTGTTGTATGATAGCTTAGATTTTTTGGGATAGGGGGTCTTCTATTCTCAATTACAAGTTCTTTGTTTCTTGACTTAACTATTTCTAGTTGTGCAATAAAATTTGACTTTGACCCATGTACATAAGTGTGTAATTTTTCCTCCAATTCTTATAATTTCATTTCCCTTTGTTTGTCCCTTTGCTCATAGGTTTTTACTATTTCTTCTAGCTATTTGATCCTCTCTAATGCTTCTCACAATTCTTTCCTAACATTTATTTCTTCTACAAATAATTCCTTATCTTTTAAAAACTGCTCATCACCAACCCCTGTGTATTCAAAAACCTCACTATCAAGGCTAATTAGGGTTCTCTTTCTAGTTTTGTTGGAATAAAAAATATCCCCTGAAATCGAGTCATAGGTAGTAGATATATACCATTTCCTTTTTGTATGAACATGCACATTTTCAGACACATTGTCTTTCAATACCCATTGTCACAACATCTTCTTTTTCTTCTTTTGGTTTCTCAGTACTTCCCCTCATAGCACCCTTCCTTCTTAGGTGGTGTGAACATCTTGGTTGAGTGGGTTTCTTTTTTTGCACCTTTGCAAGTGTAGAAGAAGAACCACCTTCCTTTCTTCTAGTTTTAGGTGTCTTTCTCGAGGTTGTTGGGGTTTCATGTACCTCTTTTTCTACAAGTTGATTTGATGTTGATTGTGGTGATATTTGCACACTTTTCCCCTTTGATTCACCCCTATTGCAGGTAGGTGAAGCAGTAGGTGAAATAGGAAGAGTTTCCCTTAGAGATGCAGCAGGTGACTAGGTTTCTAGAACTATTGGTTCTTCAATAATGTTGTTAATGTCTTGACAATTTGAAAAACTCTCCTAGGACACCTGTGGATACTAAACCCTAAGGATCCTTTTCACTAATAGGGTTACCAAATAGTAATGTGACAAAGTTGAATCATTTATCTTCCTTTGGTATTTAGAACCCATTCTTTTTAGCAAATTGTAAAGGAAATTAGGCACATTGACCAATCTATTGTGATGGAGGTGACTTAGTAACTTAAATGTATAGTATATAAAATGGTTTTTCTACCATCATAAGTGATAATAATATAAGAAGCACAAGAGGCATTTACCTAGAGAAGTGGCAATCTCTTTGTACCTTGTGATGATGAATCAAGGTTTTCTCCTACATCCCTAAACTCATCCTTGGTAGCCACTGCATTTACTCTAACTGAGAATTCAACTCCATTCCTCGGTAGACTAGCCACTTCTACAATTGAAGCTTCTAAAGCATCCACTCTCAATCCCTTAACAGTGGCTTCATCATGTTGTAATGTCACTGCAAATTTTCTTGTCATGTATTCATTAAACTTTGTTAACTTCAAAAAGTAGTCTAACCATCCTACTCTTGTGAAAATGGACAAAACTAACCTGTCCTCCAATATTTGCTTGTGTGTTGATGGTTCCCATCTGACAATATCAAATTCCATGGTGCAATATCCTAACTCTGTTCAAAACTCTAGAAATTCAGCTAAAATTTCAATTTCAACCACCCACAAACCCTCTCTATCTACTACACTTGCATGCACTTCCTTTCACTACAACTTCAATTT
The DNA here is from genome assembly GCA_007258455.2 of Sequoia sempervirens. Taxonomy (NCBI): domain Eukaryota; kingdom Viridiplantae; phylum Streptophyta; class Pinopsida; order Cupressales; family Cupressaceae; genus Sequoia; species Sequoia sempervirens. The sequence goes on along the minus strand of VDFB02003894.1, from coordinate 38,195 downwards.
TTATGCTCTTTTCTCCACTGTTTCATCTTGACTCAACTTGAATTAGCTTCAAATTGGCTTAAAATCTATGGAATTGACAATAAAAAGGTTGCAGGTGTAGAAAGGTATAAAGTCAAAAAGGGTTTGTATGATTTTTTTGTGTTTTACTTTTGGTGGTGAAAACAAAATTTTGGAATATATACTATCTCCCCCCCCAACTTAAAATCTTGAAGTGACCTCACTTCAATACATGTGACTTGGTGGAGGGTATGATTAATGAATATGGAAATAAGACTAATGAATATAAAGCATGCTAAATTAAATGTGAGTACATAATGAAAGCATTAGGAATCCATGTTAATTATGGAAGCTTAGTATGTGTACCTATCGGACAATATGAACGTAGCTCTATGTGTGTGAAGCTATAGGAAGAGTTCCCACATCATGAGTTTGATTTGACGTTGGTTGATTGCAATGTGTGGTGAAATGAATGGCAAGTTGGCACATGTGATGAAACGATGTGGTAAGTACAGTTGATGGAATGTGAAGTGATAGTTCGAATGCAAGAAATTCAAAGTAAGCGACATGGAGTGGAGTGATTAAGCTACATGTATTGATATGGTAAGCTTAAGGCTACATGTGCAAAAAAAGTGGGATGGAAGTGTTGAATGAACAAGAAAACTAAGAGGGGGGTGAATTAGTTGTATGTAATTAAAACATCAAAACCCTCAACAGTAATCAGATCCACATGCATTCATTAAACCCTTAATCTATTATGATGTTTAAACATGAAATGTAGATAACAGAAACTAAAATAACAACACCATACACAAGAGAACACCAAATTTACATAGAAATCCCAAGAAGGGTAAAACCATGGTGAGGATTGGATCACAATATAAATACTTACAAAACTAGTACAAAGGCTCACTACCAGAATAGGACACACTATCCAAAAAGTCTCACTACCAGAATGAAAAGAAGATAGAGAAGAAATGTTACACAAAGAACATGATCCCAATGCAATAAAGACTTCACCACAATATCTCCAATACCTTCGCAATCTATTTGAATGATTGTAGACACCTAATAACTACATCTGGTAATCCAACACTTGAAAGTTCTCACTGCTCTACTGAATTTCACATCACTCACATCATACACTTCACACAAGCATCTATCTTACATTTATCTTAACCTCCTTCAATGATTCAACTCATACTTATACTGTCCTCAACCTTGAAACCCTTTCCAAGGTCAGAAATGCACCTCAAACGTGCAAATTCAAATTAGGTCGATGACAAAACATTCCCATGGTGGATAGGAATCAAGGAGGACCACACAAATCATTAGCTAGGATCCAAATTTTTCCTAACATGCCTCAACATGTTTCCACAAACTTTGAAGACGCTTCGCATGTAGTGTAAACACCAAGTCATTCGTTACCTGTGCAAACACCATTAAAATTTTAAGTACATGATTCCTTCAATCAATCCATTACTTTCAAACAATAAACATCACCTGAACATGATCCAAAACATCATGAAAACTAAGAAACTCCTTTGCAACAAGTTTCGCCTAAAGAATGTACAAGCCCAATACATCCTAATAACACTGCCACACACTATAACTCGGAAGACCATATTTCAGAACACCAAGCCATGAATCCTCATGACACGGGTAAGAAACCAACACCATCAACTCTCACTTAGAACTACAAGTCCTAAAACACAACTATGGAGAAACGCGGAATAGAGACATTTCTCCTAGACACCTCTATAATGCATAGTTCACACATTGGTGAACATAACTTCTTTTGTACAATGATCCATCACCAAAAATTATAAATATAGCATATTTAAACACCTGTAACCAACATATCTAAACCACACAAGAATATCTTCAACCTAGAAGAAATGCGGAGCAAAACCAAAACACACCTCTATAACATGGAGTTCAATACTACAACAATCTCTCTCAACCACTACACAATTGACACCAATGATAACACAAGCCTATTGACATCAATGAAAAAACCTTCATACTTGCAACAATCTCCCCCTTTGTCATTGATGGCAACACAAGATGTGAAAAACCATTAAAGACAACTCTCCTTTCTTTTTTTATTGATTAGATAGCTTACACAACATTTGTCTCTCCCCCTTTCAACTTATTCTTTTTTACATGCTTCTCTTCTCCCTTTCACAATAATTGTTAGACAACATACACAAGTTTCTCCCTCTGATACCTTGCTTTTTTCACATGATTCTCTCTCCCCCTTTGGAATCAATAGAAAAGGATAAAATGTTTTGCATTGTTCTCCCCCTTTGGCATTGCACAACCTAATGTCAACTATTTTGAATACTCCCCCTTAGGATTACACACCCATCTACAAAAATTTGCAATATCACTACCTATTCCCCCTAGGAGGTAGCCACCAACATTAGTCTAGAATAAGGGATAAATCATAAGATCCACTAGAATAATGCATCTCCATGTGCATCTAGGTCATAGAAGGAGAGGAAATGACCCCCAACTTCTCTTGAAGATACTCAAAAGTATCCTTAGGAAGATCCTTAGTGAATATGTTAGCAATCTGATCCTTTTTGGGCACATATACAAGCTTCACTTCATTTTCCACCAACTTCTCTCTTAGAAAGTGATATCATATTGAAATATGTTTTTCCTTGAATGCATCACTGGATTCTTTGAAATTTTTATTGCACTTGTATTGTCACAAAATATAAAAATAGGCTCATCATACACACTCTGATATCCTTCAATGTTTTCCTCATCCACAATACTTGTGTGCAGTAAGATGTTGTTGAAAGAAACTAAATCTTGTTTCTTTCTTAGGGACATGACACCAATCTACATCTATGTAAGCACTCAATGTGAAATTAGTATCATTTGAATACCATAAGTCATGATCTGGAGTGCCCTTTAGATATCTGAATATCCTCTTCACTATTACAACATGTGACTCTCTAGGATCTTCTTGAAATCTAGCCACAAGACAAACTGCATGCATGCTATCCGGTCTAGTATCAGTTAGATATAGAAATCCACCAATCATAGATTTGTATTTTCTCTTATCAGCCTTCGAGGATTCATCATTTTTTCTCAATTTGCAACTAGTAACCATAGTACGTACTATTTTGGAGTCTTCCATTCCAAACTTCATCAACATTTCTTCAACATACTTTGACTATGAAATGAATATGCCTTTATTTGTTTGATTGATTTGTAGCCCAAGGAAGAAATTAATCTCCCCAAACATAGACATCTCAAACTCTTTCTACATTTCTTCTACAAACTTCTTACATATAGCCTCATTTCCTCCAAAAATTATGTCATCAACATACACTACTAAAATCAAGATTTGATCTTTCTCAACCTTAAAGTAAAGGTTACTATCGGTGATGCCTTTATTGAATCCTTCTTGTATCAAATACTTATCCAATCTTGCATACCAAGCTCTAGGAGCTTGCTTCAATCCATAGAATGCCTTCTCTAATCTAAAAACTATATTAGGTTTATCTGACAACTGAAATCCTTCCAGTTGTTCCATGTATACTTCATCTTCCAACTCTCCATTCAAGAAAGCAAACTTCACATCCATTTGATAAACTTTGAAATCCTTATGTGTTGCAAAGGAAAAAAACATCCTGATTGCTTCCATTCTAGCCACCAAAGAAAATTTCTCCTTAGAGCCTATTCCTTCAACTTGTGCATATCCTTTACACACAAGCCTTGCCTTGTTTCTTACCACTTCTCTATTCTCATTGAATTTGTTTCTGAATACCCAATTAGATCCAATTATGTTTTTTTTTTTTTCAGGTCTTGGGACAAGTTCCCAAGTTTGATTCTTCTCAATCTATATAAGTTTTTCTTCCATAGCTTTCATCCAATGTTCATCCTTACATTCCTCAATCACTGTCTTAGGTTCAACTTTAGAAAGTAGACATAAATTTACCTCTTCTTTAGCAACTTTCCTTCTTGTCAACACACCTTTACCTTTTTTCCAATGATCTATTCTTCAGAATGATTTCTCTTCACATAATTAGGGGTTCTAGGGGTCTTTTCTAAAGCTTCTTCATCTTCATCCTGTGCTTCATGTTCCTTATCTTTTTATTCTTCTTCTATGTAGGTAGGTTCATCCGATTCATATCCATCTATCACCATTGAATTTTTTAGATCTTCATCCACTTTGACACTTGTACTCTCAACAATCTTTCTCAATCTTTTATTGTAGCATTTGTAAGCTTTTCTTTAAGTAGAATATCTAAGGAAGATGCCTTCATCATAACCTGCATCAAGATTTCCTAAGTTTTCATTTTCTCTTCTGATATATCATTTACTTCCAAACACTCTAAAGTACTTGATAGTAGGGATCCTTCCATACCACAACTCATAGAGATTTTTTGTGTTGTTTATCTTTGCTTGAACTTTATTAATTATGCAAATAGTAGTATGAATTTCTTCTCTCCAATAGACTTCTGGTAGTTTAGTTTATTTCATCATAGTCCTTGCAACTTCTTGAATAGTCCTATTTTTCTTTTCAACCACTCCATTTTGTTGAGGAGTCCATGGGGGAAAAAAGTGCCTCTTTATGCCATAATTCTCACAAAAACATGTTAAATTCATTGGAGGTGAATTCTCCACCTCTATCAGACCTCAAACATTTTATCTTCAAATCCATTTCATTTTCAACCATAAATTTAAATACTTTGAATCTATCTAGAGCTTCAAATTTTTCTCTAAGAAAAGTAACCCATGTCATTCTAGAATAATCATCAATCAAAAGCATGAAATACATGTCACCTTGAAGACTTATCACTCTTGTAGGACCACAAATTTCTATATGCACCAATTCCAAAAATCTAGTATAAGATTGTTCTTTACCCTTGAAACTTCTCCTTGTTTACTTTCCAATCTGACACTCCTTGTAGATAGCATTGATAGGCCTTTGTAATCCTTGAAAAATCTCACTACTTGAACTGAGTTGATTCTAACCAAGTTATCAAAATTTATGTGACACATCCTTTTTTTCCATAATTAGCTTTCATTAATATGATTCATAAAGCAATGACCATCAGCACCCTTGAGTTGATAAACATTTCCATTTTTCCTTTTCTAGTAGAAATCATAGTTTTGGACCCTTTTTTATCTCACATCCATCATCCTAAAACATAAGATTATATCCTTTGCTACACATTTTTCAAACACTCAAAATATTATTCCTTAAACCCTTGATATAGTAAACATCATCAGTATTATTCTTGCCACAAAAATTGATTGAACCTCTTCCACAAATCTTAGCACGTAAATCATCTCCAAATTTAACAAGTCCTCCAACATATTTTTCAAGTTTAACAAACTTACTCTTGTCTCCAGTCATATGATTTGAGCAACCACTATCAATTATCTAATAGTTCTTATCATGTCTAACATGAAAAGAAGATACCAAAGTACCTTCAGTCTTAACCTTTGTCACATTTGTCTCTTTTTTCTCTAGAGCACTTTCCTTCACACATCTTTTAGGGTTAGCAAAAAAAATCATCTTTTAAAGTCAAGAACAAGCATTCATTATCATCATAGTCTCCATAATCAAATTCATCATCAAAAATACCAACATCTTCTCTAACATTTTCTTAGTCATCTTACCTTTGTTTTCCTTATTCTTAAATTGTTCACACTTCTATTTGGACATCTTGAAGCATAGTGGCCTATTTATCCATAACTGAAACATTTGAAAGGTAATTTACCTTTGTACATGCTTATTCCATTTTTCATCTTTCTTACAAAGTTAGCTTCCACATCATCAAAATCATCTGAATCTAAATCTTCAACTTTTCTAATTTTTTCAGCCTTGAAAGCAGTTTCCACTTTTGTACCATTATTCGGAGCAATTTTTTTCATTTCAAATGCAATTAGTGTGTCAAACAACTGATCTCTAGTGTAAGTATTAAAATTTTCAACTTTCTCAATAGAAAAAAAAATTGACTATAAGAATAAAGAAGAGTTCTGAGAATTTTCTTTACCACTTTAGGTTCTTTGAATTTTGCACCAAGACCTCTCACTACACTAAAAAGTTCATCAACCCTTTGCATGTAACTTGTAACTATTTCATCTTTAAACATTTGCAAGTTCTCAAATTTTGTCTTTAGATTCGGCATCTTAGCTTGTTTAACCTTATCATCTCCTTCATAAATGTTTTCTAGCTTATCCCAAAATTCTTTAGTAGTTTTCAAATCCATCACTTTCACTAATTCAGAATTTGCAAGACTACTTAAAAGAACAAACATTGTTTTACCATTTGTTTCATAGGCCTTGATCTCATCACTTGTGCTTGATCCATTTGTAGGTATGTTATATGTAGTCTTCACTTCCTATGCGACATCAAATCCAAGGTAAACCAGATAGCCTTCCATATTAACCTTCTAGAATGCATTGTTTGTGCCACCAACCATAAGGATCTCCTTCTTGTTTTTCATCCCATATCTACCTCAAGTTGTTAAGCTTTTCTCCAAGGAACCTTCCTCTAATACCAATTATTGAATGAACAAGACAACTGAGAGGGGCGTTGAATCAATTGTATCTAATTAAAACATCAAAACCCTCAGTAGTAATTAGATCCACATGCATTCATTAAACCCTTAATCTATTATGATGTTTAAACATGAAATGTAGATAACAAAAACTAAAACAACACCATACACAAGAGAATGCCTTATTTATGTGGAAAACCCAAGAAGGGAAAAACCATGGTGAGGATTAGCTCATAGTATAAGTAATTACAAAACTGGTACAAAGGTTCACTGCTAGAATAGGACACATTGTCTAGAAAGGATCATAGCCAAGGCTCACTACCAGAATGAAAAGAAGATAGATAAAAAATTCTACGCAAAGAACAGATTTCAATGCAACAAAGATTCCACCACAATAACTTCAACACCTTCGCAGTCTATTTGAATGATTGTAGACACCTTCTCACTGCATCTGGTAATCCAACACTTGAAATTTTGCACTGCTCTACTCAATTTCACATCACTCGCATTATACATTTTGCACACACATCTATCTTAACCTCCTTCAACAATTCAATTCATACTTATACCATCCTTGACCTTGAAACCCTTTCCAAGGTCAATAATGCACCTTAAATGTGTAAATTCAAATTAGGTTAGTGCCAAAACATTCTCGTGGTGGATAAGAATCAAGGCAGACCACACAAATCCTTAGCTAGGACCCAAATCTATCATAACACACCTCAACATGCTTCCACAAACTTCGAAGACACTTCGCATGTAGTGTAAATACCAAGTTGATCGTTACTCATGCAAACACCATTAAACTTTAAAGTACACACTTCCTTTGATCAATCCATAACTTTTGGACAAGAAAATTCACCTAAAAATGATCCAAAAACATCCTAAAAACTAATAAACTCCTTCACAACAAGTTTCACCTGAAAAATGTACAAGCCCAATACATCCTAACAACATTGCCTCACACACTAACTCGGAATGCCATCTTCAAGAACACCAAACCATGAATCCTCTTGACATAGGCAAGAGACCAACACCATCAACTCTCACTCAGAACTGCAAGTCCCAAAACACAACTGTAGAGAAATGTGGAGCAAAGACATTTCTTCCAGACACCTCTGTAATGCATAGTTCACACACTAGTGAACATAACTTCTATACAACGATCCATCACCACAAATTCTAAATATAGCATTTTTGAACACCTATAACCAACATATCCAAACCACACAAGTAAATCTTCAACCTATAAGAAATGCAAAGCAAAACCAAAACACACCTCTATAACACAAAACAATACTGTGACAATCTCTCTTAACCACTACACAGTTGACACCAATGACAACACAAGCCTATTGACATCAATGACAACACCTTCATACTTGCAATAGAATGTGGATGAATTGCAAATAATTTGACACAAATTTTTGAATTCTTTAACAAGTAGTGGTTGCAAGTACCTTCATCAACAAGTCCCAAACTGAACTATGGCAGCTTTTATTTATGATGCTATAGATCCCTACTGCATAATGAAGCAGTCTTCAATAATATTGGTGATTGTGGTACCTGTGCAGTGTGTGTACATGAAGTAGGATAATAAATTATACTTGAGTGCTCTCAGGAGGTGAGTTGTGTAGGTCATCTACTAAGTCACTGTGAGAACCGGTAGTATATGTTGCTGAGATGTTATCTTGATTGTATGTTTATATCTGAAACAGTATTTTGACCATATTGATGTATTATAGAGAGAAGAAAATCATCTTTCTAAGTTGGCTACTTGTATATCTTCAATTTGTGTCCATTCACTAATAGTGAGAATCTAACTACATATATTGTCTACAACTTGATTGCTCCATTTGGGAATACTTGTTGGATTTCATAGGGTCCCAACCATCTGGATTGCAACTTCCCCATATAATCTTTGTATCTAGAATATTTTAATAAATCCCAATCACCCACATTGAATTCTTTAGTCTTTATAGATTGATCATGTCATTTATTCCTCTTTTTTTGAATTATCTTTGTGTGACGCATAGCCTCCATTATAATTTCATCCAACCCATTCAAATTGTGTAGCTATTGCTTTTGTGTTGTTGTCAAATCCATTTATAATTCCCTTGTTGTCCTAAGTGTCTTGTATTCAAAATCTATTGGCAGAACTATTGTTTTACCATACTCTAGTTCATAAGGTGTGAAACCTGTAGTTGTTTTACATGTTGTTCTATAGTCCCACACTACTTTAAGTAATCTAGATGCCCAATCTTTTCTATAAATTTGCACTGTTTTGGTCAAAATATTCTCAATCTCTCTATTTGTAACCTCCACCTGCCCATTGGCTTGGGGATGATAAGGTGTTGATTTTATATGTCTTATTTCATATTATTCAACCAATTTAGAAATGAGTTTAGAAGTAAACAGGGGACCTTGATCAGTTACAATTTCTCTAAGTACTCCATAATTGGTAAAGATATCTTCATACAAGAACTTAGCTACATTCCCATCTCTTGCAACCTTTAATGCCTTAACTTCAACCCATTTTCTCAAATAATCTATACAAACCAAAATATACTCTTTGTTATTAGATGTTGGTGAAATTAGTCCAATAAAGTCTAGCCCGCATTTGTCAAATGGTGCTTGTGTCATCTATGGCTGCAAAGGCATCTCATATGTCCTTGTTTGTTTTCCCATTTTCTAACATCTGTGAAAGCTCTCGATATACTTTGTAGAATCCTTATGGAGAGTTGGCCAATAGTAACCTATTGTTAAGATCTTAAATTTTGTCCTTCTGGCTGCAAAGTGACCCCTATAGGGATCATCATGGAAAAAATTTAGAATGTCAAAGACCTTATCTTCTCTTATACATCTTCTCATGATATTATTTGGACCAGTGTAGAATAGGTAACCAGCTACCTAAGAATATAGAAAACTTTTATGCACCAATTGTCTCTTTTCTCTAGGAGAGAAAAGTGATGGTATCTGCCCTGCCACTAAGTAATTTTCAATATTAGCAAACCATGGTGTTTGCACAGTAAGAGAAAAAAAATTCTCATATAGAAAAGAGTCATCCACAACACCTTCTATTTGTGTGGGCAATCTAGATAGAAAATCTACCACCACATTAGCTTTCCCAGGCTTATCAAATATTGTTATATCAAACTCTTGTAGTAAGAGAAGCCACCTAACTAGTCTACCTCCAACCACAGGTTTGTTCATTAAGTACCTGAGTGCAGTATGATTTGTGTGGATAAAGACTAGATAGCCAGTAATGTAATGCCTAAAATTGTTGATAACATAAACAACTACTGGAACATCTCTTTCTTTGTGACAAAGTAGTTAAGTTTAGCTCTTTGTAAGTTTTTGTTGATGTAGTAAATAGCATACTCCTTATTACCTTCTTTTTGTCCCGATACTGCTCCTATAGAAAAATTAGAAGCATCAGTGTGTATGTGGAAATGTAGTCTCCAGTTTGGCCCTCTCAAGATAGGTACTTTTGTCAAAGTTGTCTTAAGTGTATCAAAGGAGTGTTGACATTCTGCAATCGAAACAAATTTTATGTCTTTGGTGAGCAGAACAAATAAGTGTGCTACAATTTTACTGAAGTCTGAAATGAACCTCCTATAGTAGTCTGCATGTCCCATAAAGCTCCTTACATCTTTTTTTCTCTGTGGCATGGGAAGTGTAGAGATGATCTCAATCTTGTTAGGATCCACTTGAATTCCTTCACTTGAGATAAAGTTCCCTAGAACAATCTCTTGAGTCATCATCATGAAACATTTTTCATGACTCAATGATAGATTATGTTCTTTCAACCTTTTCAAAACATTTTCTAGATTGTTGAGTGCCTCTTCATATGTTTCTCCATAGGTAGTGAAGTCATCCATGTAGATTTCCATGGAATCATGAACATAAGCTGAGAAGATACTTAGCACTTCCCTCTAGAAAGCGGTTGGGGTATTACATGGTCCAAAGGGAATAATAGAATAGGCATATGTACCCCAAGGGCATGTAAATGTAGTTTTATCCTGGTCCTTTGGAGCTATCTTTATTTGATTATAACCACTAAATCCATCTAGGAAAGAGAAGTACTTCATTCATATTAGGTAATCAAGCACTTAGTCAATGAAAGGTAGGGGAAAGTGATATTTTCTAGTGGTTGTGTTTAGTTCCCTATAACTTCCACACATACCCTCCATTTTCCTCCATTATTAGGAACAATAACTAATGGTGACACCCATTGAATATCAGAAATAGGATAAATGAAGTGTACATCAAGTAATTTTTGTAGCTCAGTCTTAACTATTTCTATTAAGGTAGGGTTCATTCTCCTTTAGGGTTGTCTAATTAGCTTGAAACCATCATTTATGTAGATCTTATGCATGCACAGTTTTGGATCCATCCCTTTCATGTCATGGTAGTCCCATACAAAGGTTGTTGTGTGTGCCTGTAGCACAATGTTCAAGGAATTCTATTGTTCTTCAATTAATCTATTGTTGATGTTCAATGTTTTACTTGGCATGATTTCCAATGTTTTGTATTCTGATTATACAGATGAGAGATCAAGTCCACTAATGTTAGGGACACATTGTTGTGGAAAAAGATAATGGAACAATTGGGATACTTCTTCTGATGAATTTGTACGTATAATATTTTGTAGTGGATCCTACAGACATGAAAGACAATCTTGTTGTTGTGGGTCCCTACCGTAGTTATTATGTATGATATGGTCAATTAATTCATCCTCATCTTGGGTTGCCAATAGGGGGTTGTGTTTAATATTCATGAGAGTTTGTAGGGAATAGTGGTCTTCTTCATCCAAGGTAGGCCATATAGTTTGCTCTAGATTTTCATGAGGTTGAGCTGGTGGATAGAGAACCAATTTCTTGGTTACAGTCCCATTTGATATTATCATGTTCTTAGATCTACATCCTATGAATGCATCAGTTGTTGCTAACCATGGTATGCCTAAAATAAGTGGATATCCTATAAGGTTGACCTTTGGTTGCAAGACTATGAAATCTATAGGATACTCCCATGAATCTAACACTATGACTAAGTGTTCAATGATCCACTTAGGTTTCACTATTGACCTATGTGCCAATTATAAAATAGTTGGTGTAAGTCTAAGGTTAGCTAGTTGAAGTAGTTGCATTATCTTCTTAGTCATGACATTAATGGTTGCCCCTAAGTCAACCAAGGTGGTTTTTATAAGGGTCTCATTTATCTTAACATCCACTACTTAACTTCCAGGGTCAGTATATTTAGAGACAATTATATTCCCTAAGCATAATATCAGTAAGGTTCCCTAGGACATGAACTGTCAAAGGGTCCTTCCTCTTTCTCCCTGGTTTCTTAGGACAAAATTCTCTTATTGTCTTGGTATAGATTGGGATATCCTTGATAGCTTGAATGAGGGGAATTTTGATACTGTCATTATTAAGCTAACCCAATAGGTTTGTCTCATCTTGGGTATGATGTTTTAGAATGGATAAACACTCAAGGAAAGGAGGCTCTGGACTTGAGATAGTTTGGTTTACCTATGTTGACCCAGGATCTAGAGGTGAATTTTCTAAAGCTTTAGTTGTGGGTTCCTCATCTACCATCTCAATGGTTTGAGGGGATGAAAGCCTAGCTAGTGTTTTCTCTAACTTGAAGTGGACATCACTCACCTCTACCCCATAAGTGGGGTATTGTATAGCCTCATTAGTATATTCTTGTTGGACATGCTTGTTATTGGGGTTAGGCGCAGGTAGGGTAGGTAATTGTGGTGCTCTTGCTGGCTGAGATGTTGGGTCTGATGGATTGGGCATGATAATTTGTTGTTGTGGCTGAGAAGGCAACAAAATCTATTGGTAACTCACATTTTGGTGTTGCCACTATTGGCCCTTTTTCCATTGTGGCTACCATTGATTCTGTTGCACTGGCCATTGAGGGTTATAATTGGAACCTTGGAAAAAAAATTGTGGCCATACATTTGGTTACTGTTGGTTTCAGTTTTTTTGAGGGTTTTTCTATTGCTAATGGTTTTTCCATTGGCTTTGGTTATTTGGCCAAGGATGAGAATTCCAACTAGAGATTTTTTTATTACCAATTGTAAAAGATGCATTGAAATTTAGAGGGTCTTGTGGGATACCTTGTCTTGATTGTCATGGCCTTCTTTGTGTAATATAGAACAGTTGTCCATCTTCACCTTCCAGTGGTTGAAAATATGGTTTCTCTGATTTGTCTTATGTAATACTTGCCACCCTTTTACACTTGCAGTTAGCTTTTCTTTATCTACAATTGGGGTAGTATTCAGTAAGAATTGTGTTAGCCTCCTCATGTTTCTCCTTCACATATAGAGTGTCCAACTAAGTAGCTAGATGACTTATAATATCTTCTTTCATGTTGGATAGTAGGTTACTTAACTCCACTCTTGAAACCCAATAGATGACTTGCCAAAGGTAGATGTTCTCTCCCCTCTTGACCTTTTGGTAAAGGTCCTGGAATAGTTTCTACAAACCTTGGAAATATCTTCAAAGGGTAATTGAGACACATCCACTGCCCTAATAAGATTGAGGGCATCCATGCAATCATCATTGACTCCTCTTAAGAACATAAGCTTCAAGGATTCTTCTAAGAGTCTATTTAATGGGTTTTTCTTCAAGTAGAATTGGAACCTTTCTACATAATCCTCCAATGATTCATCCTATTTCTAAGTCATTCTAAAAATGTCATCTCTTCTCCTATCAACTCCTCTGTAATAGTCTTGGTATTTCTCAAAAAAAAAAAAATCCATGGTGTTCCAATCTGGAATAGCATCTCTACCCAATCCCATGAACAATCTTGGCAACATCCTTCAAAGTTGCAAGAAATAGCTTGAGTCTATGAGCATCAGTTGTGTAGTCATAGCTCCTACATAGGACATCAAACTCAGACAAGAATGTGTCTGGATCTTTAGTTACCAACCCATAGAAGACTAGTAATGTTGAAGGAGGTATATTTTCCAACACAGTAGCCCTCTCTTGGTTGGTAATTGGAAATTCAAATGTCACATGTTTTGGTGGATCATCCACTGTTGCATCAGCCATTGTTTGGAAGGTCCCCTCTATGTTGGCAGTAGATGGTGAAAGGGAAAGTTCTTCAAGAATACCCTCACTCTGATCGTTGTGGTCACCAATATCTTCTTTGGCTTGTTGGTTTGAGGGGAGGAATCTTCCCAAGGCGTCTCTCTGCCTCCACATACAATAGGTATTACTTTTTATAGCAACGGCTCTTGCACAATGTTAGTGAAATGTTTTAGTATTTGAAGGGATAAAACCTAATAGTCCTAATACTAAAAACAATTTCTAAAATAGGAAAGCTTGGAAAGAACAGAAACTAATTTTGTAAAGTAACACCATCATTGGCAACAACACCAAAAATGTAGAGTCCCTACTAATGTCTAGTAAACTTGGTGGCAATCACACAATTCAGAGGGAAAACCTGGTTGAACAGTCCACTTAAACATTTGGAGAGACCTTCATTAAATTATCGACCAAGGCTAGTATGCTTGTGATGGTACTGGCACTGTATGTGCTTTCAAAGACTTAAAACTACCTAAAGTGTCCTAGTACAGGTGTTACACTTGCTAAGAAGTTGTAAAACTATATAACAGTAAAGTAATGTTGGCACTATTGCTACAGGTACCTATTGTGTAAGGGGGAAATTGAGATAGTGTGAGAATCAATGTTAAATGAATTAAACAAGATCTAATTCAAAACAAGGATTTAGATTCATACCCATTACCCATGAAATGAAGTTTTTAAGCTATTGAAATCAACTAATGAAATCCTAAGATAACATAATGAATTCAAAAACAAAGAAAACTTTACCATCCCATGTCGAAGTGTATTTGCAATGATGTTGGATCATTGTTGTATCAATGAGAAGCCTCCATTTGTGTGTTGCAAAAGCTTCAAAGTTGTGTGATGTTGATAGAAGATGTATGTAAAAGCTTCCAAAAAATCAATGATTAATTTGGCATTACGTTGTTGTGTAAAAGATATCAATTCTTTGATCGTTTTCTAGGATGAAGATGATTGTTATATAGATTTTGTGTTTCGAGATGAATGATCGAGATCGTATAGTAGAATATCCTGATTAAGAGTTCAAAACTGTTGAGAGGAATTAGATAGGAAGAATCAGTGGATTTTGATTACATAATCAATGTAATTGATGAAATCAATTTGAATGTTCAATAGAATTGAGGAAATAGATTGAGCCTTTAGTGAGATTGAAGAACAGATGAATCAGTCAGGAAATAGATGAATCAGTCAGCCAATCAGAGTGAGCAATCAGGGGATCGTAATTTGCTCAATCATGAAAGTGGGTGAAGGTAATTAATTAATTAATTAGGCCTTTTGAGTTGAACGTGCAAATCATGTTTGACTTTTACAAACAAAGTTGTATTTGTTTGTTTTGCCCTTTTTGAATGATGTTTGAATAATTTATTCAATTATTCATGTTTAAGGGAAAGTGGTTTAATTAAACTATTAAGTTTTAATAACTTAATTGATTTAGGGGAATAGGGTAAATTAGCGGCATAATTAAATAATTGATGTTATTTAATTAATCAGGAGGAAAAAAGATAGTTTAGGACTATTAAATAAATGAAATTTATTTAATTAGTCAAAAATGATGAAAAAGTGAATTAATTAAGTAATGTAATATTATTTAATTAATAGAGGAAATTAGGGTTTTTGATATAGTTGATGTGAAATGCAATTATATTAGGTGATAATGATGTCGATGATGAGAAAATGTCATTTAGGATGTGTGATAAGTGTTAGGTCATTTTTACATGTCTACACCTATAGTATAAGACTATAACTAATTATTGTCTAGAAATGAATGCTGGTATTTAACTAATATTGATAACCAAACCTACACTCTGGAGTACAACAAACTGAAGCAAACCAAAGCATAAATGTGAAACAAGAATTTCTCATGAATAACACAAGGAATCTAATTAACATGCATTTAAGAAATAATTGCTACAACAGAAGTAACTGTATAGAAAATGAAGTGAGGGACAATTACCTTTAGTGGCCCTTGCTTAAGTGACTCCCTCCACTGATCTAACTCAAATCTAGCTTCTTAGATTTAATGCAATCATAATAACTCAAAAACCATTCATTGTACAACTCCAAAGTATCACATAAGATTTTGTTGAGATTTCTTATTCATGAAATTATGATTGAACAATAAACATTGTCTGTGTAAAAACAACAACCAACTGAAAAGTATATGGAAACTATATCTACTCTGGAACAAAATTAACTAACTCATAATACCTCAACCACCAAGCCATACATATAGGCACGGGGGAAGTTTATTAAAACAAGGACTCTAAACTAAAACCATAAATCACCACTCCCTATATATCGGAGTGTGATAAAGGCTTAGTAATCTATAACCGAAAAAGGAAGAAAAGTCCAAGTAGAACTGAGATTATGTTGTAACAAAACTGGGATGTGGAGTGGTTGAATTAGTCACATTAGACTCCTATCTGCAACATGGTTCTTCTCCTTTAGCATATTTATTGGACATCATAATGATGCACAATCATCTTCATTAAGTGTCTCCATGTTGTAATTGATGCACTCAATTTATTCTGGAACCTCCCCTACTTTGTTGTGTAGGAACTACTTTGGCTGCAGGCTACACTTCGCAATTGTTGCGAGCTACAATCTACCCCTTGAGGCTACAAAGAGCTAGTTCATAAAACATGCACACAATACTAACAAATATCCATTATAATTCATAAATATCCACACATAAATAATGCAATAACCATCACATCATAACCATATTTCCATATACTTTAAATCAAGTTCAAAGTTGCATAATATGCATAAAAAATAGCATAGTGTAGAAATATGTATAAGATAAGTGTCTAAGAATGTATTTGAACTTGCATAAAAACATAAGAAAACTATCTAATGACTGGACTCATCACTAGCTCTCCACCTCAACCCACTCCATGCCCCCACATGTGTGAGCATGTTTGACTTATCTCACTCCTTGCTTACACATGCGTGAGCATGCTAACTTGGAGGCATGCTAGCTTTCCACCTCAACCCACTCCATGCTCCTAAATTTGTGAGCATGTTTAACTCATCCCACTCCTTGATCACATATGTGTGAGCATGCTAACATAGAGGAATCTTAATCCTCTACCTCATCCCTTGACCTTGACCTTGATCCATCTCCACCTCCTTGTTCAAACATGTGTGAACATGTTCTCCACACATACCACCTCCATGCTCACACGTGGGAGCATATTTAGCTTTCCATCTCATCATCTAACCCTCTTAAACATGTGCCCACATCTCTTTACATAGTACAATTTTGATCAAATCTCCTCCTTTGATCTTGAATCTCTCATCCTCCTATGACATTTGTCACAAGGCTAATAATCCTTTGCATATAGTTATATCTTAACCATTGATTTCATCTCTTCATCTTGGCCATCTATTTCTCCCTTGAGAAATCCATTTAATGGAGACTCGCCACCCTCATTCCATCAACAATGTTATCTATATGTTGCCCATTTCCATAATCAACTATCCATTTGCACCCTTATGTTGTCTATTTGAGTAATGAATAGTAAAGAGTAATCACATACTATCACTTGGAGCACATCTCAAATATCATGGAGGTTTGATGCATATTCAGTTATATTTTTCATTATCTTATTTACTTCTATTTGCTCTAACACAAGTGTGTTTTTATTTTGAGTTTTTGGGTTTTTTTGTTACTAATCCATTGCTTGCAACTCAAACAAAGGGGTCCACAATAACACTTGAAAAAGACATGGGAAATAAAAAGAAACAACACTTAGATGATTTTGACTTAGAGGAGAACCCACTAGAAGGTATCTTGGATTGGTAAATAAAAGGTAAAATTATGCCTAAACTCAAAAAGGGGACGGGACTCGAGCAAAATTTTACACTATTAGATTGAGTCCCAACAATTTATTTACGTGAGACATAAAAACTAGAGCACAAGTGAGATTCCATCCAAGATACAAAATCATTGAGATAGCCTAATCTAAAAAATGATCTTATTCTCTAATATTAGATCAGCATAAGAAAACAATAATCCAAAATTAAAGTCAGTTAATATACCAGAAAACTGATTAAATACTAACACCGTGCATTTACTATGGCCATACAAACACACATAAAATGAAAAAATCACTTGTACCATCTACACTAACCTTAGAAGATACATGCTCAAGCACAAAAAGCCTAGTGTGGCTAGAACCTTTTTAATGAGTTGCAGGTGGTGAAAATAGACCCCTTAGATTTTCTTCTCAAGCATCTTTTACAGGAGCAGGTGAAGAAGTCACGAGCATTTATCAAGCTGCAGCAGTCTGAGTCAAAGAATGGGTAATTTCTACCTCATCTCACGGACGAATAGAAAGCTGTCCCACCTAAAGTTAAAACAATGAAGTAAAATAATCCATCCACCAAAAAGTTTTTACTTGCGGCATGGATGGGGACCATTGAAGTAGCTCCTCGTAGAGTTCCCAGCTAAGAGGTCAGTACTGATTCAAATGAGTACAATGGATAGTTTGACTCTTGATATTGTTTTCCTCAAAAGCGATGGACACATTGCTCATAATTGTAATAAAGATGTTATTTATTTCATCTATCAAAACCCATTATGGCAATCTTATGCACAGCAACAAATTCGGGGAGGTGCTCAACTCTATGTTCAGTACTAAATCATTATCAACCAGTCTTTCAGACCTGTATAATTATATACAGTAGATATGCCATGCACCTTTTCAAACAACACCCTTCACCCACTTGCTTGCACCTATATTTTAAAAGCAAGAGATGACAGAACTCACGGGTGCCTGTGACACCCACCTTTTGCAACAAATTACAAGACTAAATTTTGAAATACATCAATATAAATCTAATGGTTTCGAATGAAGACGTTGCACTATCAAACAAAATATAATGATTTCATAAAAAAATATGCCTTACTGGTACTGATCCGCCGACAGACCATCATCCATCTATCTTTTTCTATAAAAATCACAATTTTCAAACAAACATGAAATTACTATGAAAAAATGTTCTTACAAACATTTCAAATCACACTCCATAATCTATCATAAAATCAACAAAGAAGAGAACAGAAATCAAATTATTCTGACAGGTATTTAAGGGGTCCTTATCATGGTCACAAGATCCTTCTGGGAAGCTCATCAGTCAACAAACTGACTGTTGTCCAGCTCAATCTATGGATAATGTTGGGTAGAATTCAAATCTTGGTCGGTTGTTTTTAAAGTTGTGTAGGAGGATGCTTTCTATATCTATCGTGACCTCCACCCAGATTGCAGATTTTTGGCTGATTTGCTGAGATGCTTAGCTAAATATTTCAGAAAGAGATTTTATGCTATTTAGTCTTTATTTAGATGGTTTGCTGGTATTCAATTTATGTGGTTTTCCTTAGACTCCGCTTACTAAGTATATAACATCCATATCCCATATATTTCGAGCCAACGATTAAAATGTCAGAATTCGGCCCAGCCTTGAAATATGTCAGGCGAATGCCCGTCAATTCCCTTTTTAAACCTGGAAAAGCCCTCTACTCTGTCAGATGTCTTCTGCTACCCTCCTTAAAACAATTTATCACTTTTGTCTTTTGTAATTGCTTACCTTAATGCTTATGCTTATGCGCTGGCGTTTCATTTATGTAAGTCAGTGTGATGATGAAAGACTGAAGTCATTGCTGTTTTCAAGAGGGAAGATTAAGTACACAAATGAAAGGCCGTGCTGACAGAAGCCACTAATACAATTTAGATTTTACGGTCTGGGGAGTCTGGGAGAACGATATTTAAGAGTCTATGCCTGATCAAACAAGATATTGATTACAGCACCTTGTCAAAACAGAAGATAATGATCTATATTAAACTGCAATTTTGGCATTTCATTCTCTCGTTTTCATAGTGGATACTGTAAAAATATAGAACATGAATTAATCAATTACATTAAAATAGATTCAATGGGTAAACATAATAGTAAGCACATGATCATTGATACTATCAATATCAATGACATATTCCAAATGCCCCAAAGCAATTCCCACTGCTTCATGGCTTCATTGCTGGGAGGATATATATTCTAGTATACAGTCAATGTCAGGCATCAGTGAATTCAATACAAATTAAAGTTGTAAACTGCATGGAATTCCCACAGTGGATAGCTCGTACAGCTCATGCTGATATTAATTAATTTATGAAAAAACTTATGAGAGTTCCCAATAGCAGACAGCTATTGCTTATATATAATTATTTTTTCAGAAAAAGGAAACACTTTCTTAGTTTCTAAAAATACAGGGAAAAGTTGAGAAAATAAATACAAGCTCAGAGTGAGGATCCTCAGAATCCAAACAAGCTCATCAGTCATACAGGTTTAATGCCGAGTAAAGATTCCTATTCTGATCTCCAAATCCTTCATTGATTCCCTAAGATGGAGAATCATCTTGACGTGGGGTGTTTGTTGATGCAACTGAATTGAACCCATAAGGCTTAGTGTCTTCCACAAATGGCCCCTTAATTTACCAGTATTTAATTCACAGCTCCATAAAGGTAAAAGCTTCTGCATGGCATCACAGCTACATAAAGGTGTAAGCTGCTGCATGGCATCATACAATTCAGCCAATGAAACCATATATATAATCCTCCCATTAATGTATCACAGCAAACTTATCCATCTGGGTAACCTTCAAACACCATGAGACCAGCAACTTGACGCACCTTTGCAACTAGATATTCATGGACAAATAATTTCACTCTTATTTTATTAGGCCTCAAGATTGTTTTCAAATTCAGTACTATTTCTGTGTCAGGTCAGTTGGGATGTTCATATGAATCCCTGTTAGAGGCGAAAACAATGGGGAAATACAAGGTGATGAAGGAGATAAAGGCATAATGTGGCCTGTGGGATTGAGAGTGGAGACAGGGGATGGATGATGAACCAGAGAAGATGAAGAAGAATTTGAGTCACCGACAATGATGGTTATAAAGGATCCATCTTCATCACTAGATACAGGGGAGGAAGACAAAGGCGAAGGAGGGGCAGGTTCAGGTTGATGCTGCTGCTGTTTCTTATTCAACTCCATTGCTGTGGTTTTTGCTGCTTTCATCTCTGCATCCCTCAAGAACTTGAACTTAGGAGGTGGAGAAGCAAAACCATTAGTATTTGGGTACAAATCACCTTTAATTGGGGATTGCTGCTGTCTTGCAGGCAAGTGCAGGTGCCCTTCTTTGACATGGTGGAGACTACAATTTCCCTGGTTGGGGAGAATATGCAGAGTTGTGCAAGGAGGTGGAGAGATGAACGGAGAATGTGAGGCGGACGAAGTAAAAGAGGAAGGAAATGAACTTGCCAATGAAGACGAGGCTGATGAAGAGGAAGAGGAAGAACTACTCTTGCTGTCCTCGGTAAGGAAACTAAGGTGGTGGTGCTGTTTGTTATGAACAGCTGATAAACGGGGAAAGAGAGTGCTGTGCAGAGGGGTTAGGGGTGTGAGAGGAGGAGTCGCCATGGGAGTGCAAAATGGTGGTGAGGAAGGAGGTGTAACAAATGGAGTATTATCAACGGGAGTTACAGTACCTGAAGCAACAGCTGCAACACTCATTTGACTCAGCAGATCACTCAGACTCCGGCTCCTAGACCCTCTTCTGCTTTTTCTTGATCTTCCATCCTCAGAATCCAGATCCTCCTTAGTCTCCTCCTTGATTGTAAACAAAATCCTGGGAGGACCCCACAGGTTGTGAATCCTCATAAGCTCACTATCCATCCCCTCCGCTGGGAAAAACTTGGCCACAAAATCTGTCGATTGATCCTGAGACCTCTGAACAAGCATGGCATCATCACGATGATGTTGATAAGAGCCATTAACTTCCCTCTGGCAATGACGGTGATGATGATCCAATGCTCGTGTAGAAGTACTTGTTCTCTGCTTCTTCCAGCAAAGTAAGTAAAAGAGCTCTCTGGACGGGCTGCTGTATTCATCCTCCACTTCACCATTCAATGCTGAACCTGAACTCTGTCTTCTCCTCCAGCAAAATACATAGTACAGTTCTGCAACAAGAGCCAACAAAAAACACCCAAACACAACACTCAGCCCAATCCCCAATCTACTCATAGAGCTCATCGTGTAACTTCTTCTGTTCAAACCTACTCTAATCTAGTCGCAACACACCATTCAACGCATTATACGCATCCAACCCGGCCATTAAAAGCATCTAAACTAGGGACAGTCCAATCCCCTTCCCCCTCGTGTAGCATATTGTCTAACCACCCCATTTCAACAAACTCAAATCCACTCACAAAAAACTATAAATGCATTCTACATACCAACCTCTCCGGCTCCATTAAAAACTAATCTTGATCTTGAACACCACGGATTTTACTTACATTTAAACTGCCCAAAGCCCCACTCTGCACCACCTTAAGGCCAGAAAGAACCACAACACAGTCCAATCCCCCAACCTACTTATTGATTTCATTGTCTAACCAACTCCAATCCAATCAATAAATGCTCGTCACACTGCAGCAGAGTCATACACACACAATCATCTCTAATTCATTAAACACAAGACTTACGCCAAAAATTCATTCCTAAGACATTTAAACTCTATTTTCACACAAAATGCTCCATTGTACACATCTTCAAGACCAGAAGAACACCCAAATGTAATACTGTCTAATCTCCAACTATCTAAGGACAGCCCCTGTTAAAACCCAACTCTAATCCAACAGTAAAACACCCATCAAAGCATTAATAAACCTAAAAATATATTCCTCAAACACTTTTCCATCATTTTCATCCCCAAAAGCCGCTACTCCATACATCCAAATTCAAACCCACTTCACAGTGTTTTCAAAGCAAATATGTCATTTGTGCATCATTTTTCTTGAAAAAACATTCATTTCTTCACCAGATTTGCCCCCACAATCCCAGACCCGCTTAACAGAAGTCCATGACTTGTTCGCCCATTCGCCAAACTAAAACAAAGTAGATTGTGACGTTTCTCATGAAGAGTTTGGCTTGCTGAGCTCCAAACAATACTACTCGGGATAAAGAAAAGGCATGACAAAAACCGAAACCGCCAAGCATAAACCGTAAAGAGGAAACAGGCACCGAAAGTGAACAGTGGTTTACATAAAGCAGTCTCACGTTCTCACGTGCAGACCTGACTTTAAGTCCACAGGGAGAGCCAGTTCTTCGACTGGCACACCCGGTAAACCTACGCTCTTTCTTGTCGTATATGGCACGTAAATTTGTTTTGAGTTTGGCGGGCGCGGGGGACGATGTGACCGTAGACGGTTTTGAACCCGTGACCAACTGCTAAAGGGGCCGCCCACCTAATCAAATAGGAATGAGAGCATATGTTGTGGTGGCTAACGGCTAATATTGTTTTGGGGGCACTTGGGACCAGAGGGTAAGATTATTATATTATTATTACCTTGTTATTCTGTTTGCTTCCTAGAATCTAGTTTGTCCTAGACTTAGTGGTCCACTACTTTTAGCTAAGGGCTTTTTTTTGGCAAGACAATGAGGATATGGCCCTCCTAATGTTGGACAACATGTACTTTGGAAAAAGTGGTGGAAGAGGATTAAATTAGTCTAGATGTGGTTGTCATATAGCCTTTGAACATAAGGAGCCTTGATTTTTTAACCTTAGGAATAATCGCCACCTTTTAGTTGCCCCATGTTCCCTAACCTTCACTAGGAAGTTTTTAAAGTCAAAATTTTGAGTTAAATTTTGGAATAAAGTACTTAGGGAACTTATTTCAAAAGCTTTGCAAGTTAAATATTTAAGTATTCATCCTTGAAGTTTAGTTTGCTTTACACAGGTTATCCTAGTGAATTAGGATAAAAGTTTCAATTGTCACTTTCACACATTAAAAAGGATGGTATTTAATTTTATTAGTATTTTAGATTAAATATATAAGTGTGTAGTACCCCTCCGTTTATGCTTATGCTTTCTGTTGATACTTTTTCATACTGTTAGACCTATGTTGTTTTGTTGGATACTTTGATCGCTGGTTTTGAGCGATTGTGGATTATTCTGTGACATGATGATACTTTTTGTGATGTTTATTGATTTTAGACATGTTATGATTTAGCGTAGATGTTTACTTTCAGTTGTTTATTGCTATGCACATGCTTATGATGGACTAACAACATGCATTGAGTCAGTTTTCTGTGAGTGTATTGGTGTGGAGAACAGAATCGCATCACTCGCTTGCGAGTGCCCTGCGATATCTGTGATTTTCTCCGCACGGTGTGTCTGTTTAATGTTTTATATATATATGCATGCATGCACGTTATTTGTTTGGTTGCAGGATTTGCAGGTACATGACACTGACTCCACCTGTGTAATCAGGTCTGAGCGTGTCAAGACTCAACGGAAATGTTGATCGGGAGATAGTAGTTAGGTTTACCCTAGCCTAGTTTACAATTCTGGTCATAGTACTTAGTCAGTTTTCAGTTTTGAGTCATAGGTTGTAAAGTGTTTCTGTTGGTTAAATCATTTTAAAAGGTAAATTTGCTTATGTTTTAATGTTAGTTATTGTGTTTTATTATTGTTATTTAATTAATATTTAAATATGATTGAAATTTACCTATTTGATAATTTAATACATTAGTTAGTTTATTTGGTTAAATAGTTGGTCTTAAAAGGATTTAACTATTTTAATTAAATAAATTAATTAATTAAATTAAATTATTAAGTGCATAAATTATATTGTATTTAAATGAATTAGAAAATTAGAAAATAAAAATTAAATAAATTGCATGTGATTTGAAAGAAAATTGATTTTCAAATTTCAAATTTAATAAATTAATTAAAATTACATGCAATTTTTGAATGGCAAAAAACTGCCGAGAAGTGGAGAAGATATTTTCTCAACAACTTCTCGACATGTGTGTGAGTGCCATAATTGCAAAAAGGTTGTTGAAAATTTTCACGGAGGTTATTGAGGATCTGGATTTTGCACGGGGTTATTGAATTGCCTCGGGGAAATTTTCTGGGCACTGGCAAAAAAAATTCTTTACTGTGTTAAAAATCCAATTTTTCTTAGAGGATTTGTTATTTCCTCTGGGGTTGTATATTTGTGGAAGATCTTTTGGTGGAGGATCCTTCAAAGAATCTTGGAGGTTGGTTATTGGTTAATTTGGTTTGGCTTTGCGGGAAGGAATTGGAATTTACAGGCAAAAGAGATTCTTCTACAGATAGTCTTCTTTTAACAGGTATTCTTCTTTTTAAATTTGAATTCTTTTGGAAAGAATCATGAGAAAATAATAGTTTAGTTTTCCCTGTGTTTATTTTGAAAAATTCTGGTAAAGATTTAATTAAACAGTGAAGAAAATTTGTTGTGATAGAAAAAGAAAATTTTCTGTTGTTTGTTTGCAAAACCCTTATGATAATTTTAGAAAAGAGAATTTGGGGAAAAAGATTTTTGTTAAAATGATAATTGTATTCAAAAAAAAAAAAAACTGTACAGAAATTGGTTTTCTATAATTCAAAAAAAAAATTTCGTTTTAAGGTTTCTGTGTTTTTAAGATAAGAAATAATATATATATATATAATTTCGCTATGAAAATTTGTAAATTTTAAATGTTAAAAACAAATCTTTTTAAAATGTCGTACGGAATAAATCGCAGGCCAAAATTTTGAAAAACCCCTGTTTCGAGTTTATTTTGAATGAATGAATTTTTTAAAAAAAAAAATTACAGGGAAGGGAAGGGCCAAAGCCCTCCCCCATAGATAAGGGGCGGGGCAGCCAAGGCGGGCTGCGCACAGCAGCAGCTAGAGAGCTAGGGGTGTTTTGGTTTAATATAAAATTTTGGTTTTTACACCATATTATGTGGTTTCATTGGACATATAATTTCAACTTTTTCAACATATATATATATATATATTTTATATATATATATTATAGTGTTATATTTATTATATATATATATATTATTATTAATATATATATATATATATATATAATTATATATATATATATAGTTATATTAAATTATTTTTGAAAATTTTAATTTGATTTAAGTTATTTTAGGATTAATAAGATTTGATGTAAGGCTTATGTGAAAAGTTTAAAAAAATATTATTATGCAAGTTTAATGTAATAGGCAGTTGAATTTGACTAATAATCATGATCGTGGAAACTTGAATGAAATAATTTGTTTTATTTTCTTATTGTAAATAGAATCGTACTATTTTGAGTAGTTGTATAAAATAGGTGTTTGTAATAAATGGATTTAGCATATCCAAATGATAGACGAGTTTTGCTTAAAATTGTTTTATTTCTTTTTGTAATTGGGCAAAATGGGGAAAGTCTCTATTGATT
Organism: Sequoia sempervirens; assembly: GCA_007258455.2. NCBI lineage: Eukaryota > Viridiplantae > Streptophyta > Pinopsida > Cupressales > Cupressaceae > Sequoia > Sequoia sempervirens. The sequence continues at coordinate 12,253 of VDFB02003894.1, read as the reverse complement.
AAGTCTTCCAGTCCAAAAGGGATAAATGGGGAAATTGTGATTGCTAAGATTAAATCTCTTGTATTTTCTAAGTATGTGTACATGATTTTGTTGGTGGTTGACACCTGGATTATGAATTCTGTTTGTAGTTCATTATAACGTATATAGACTTTTATATTGATTCTGGTTATATGTACACTTGTAAACCTTAGACAGAGAACATAGTTTCCCATGTTATGTTAGGGGAGTGGCTATTTGTAAGGGCCGACACACAAAGTGGTGTCAGGGTAACTTACAAATAGTTAACTAAATCAGTGAAAATTAAAGTACACATTAGATAGTTTAAAACATGTAATAAGATGCTTATGCCTCGCTTATGACTCATAAGCTACTACAGTTATGAGTATAAGTTGAGAAGGCCTGGAATAGCAAATCGAAGTCTCGTTTCCTTAAGGGACATTCGATTCCGCAACTGTATGCAATAGGGGCCGGGTTTCGTAAGAGGTTACCAGGGTAACCCAAGGATTGGGGGCCGGGACCTAGGAAGAAACACCAGGGTAACCATTGCATCGTTGTGATGACACTCCACCTAGAATAACAGTTAAACCTTGTGTTTGTGTTTCAAATCAATTGTCAAAATCTGGAAGCAATGTAACCAATAGTGTGTATGTACTAGTGTCTAGGGTTAGTAGATTTGGTCTAGGTAGCCTTATTACTATCTCCTAGCACGGGGGGTGGACCTACGGGTACCACATGGTTGGGTGGAACGTGCACCTTACTCCGTTGGGTCCCCAGTTCGATTGTTGCATTGAGCGCTTCATGGATGGAGAGCTCGCACATGGACTTCTTATATACTTTCATTATTGTATATTGTAACATGTATTTGAAAACATCCCTCAATTTTATAAGAGGTGATCAATGTAATTGTAAATGTATTTGTTATATGAACTACCTCATCAGATGGATGAGCAATGTAATATCTTACCAATGCAATGTATGGAAAAATGTTTGTACTTCATTATATCTTGAATGGAAAATTTATCTTTATGCAATGTTTATTTTATGTTATGAATTATTAAGTGCAATACAAAATACTTAAGTCGCTTAAGGAAAACTCAAAGTAGTGTAACGTCGTTTAACCTAAGAATGTATGCAATTAATTAACTTAATATTATTACTTTAAAAAAAAATTATTACACCTTTATAACACTTTTGCAACATTCTTAGGTTATTAAGACGGGGCATTACAGATTGGTATCAGAGCCAAGGTTTCAAACACTGGACGCTCTGGGTAATCTAGAGCCCATTAGGTTGACCTAGTACGTAGTGTCGCAACTGATAACCTTGGTTGAATAGTATCTAAGACTCGAAATTGTTATGTGTAGGAACATGCCTAGGCGAGGAGGAAGAGGTCGTGGTAGAGGTAGAGGTGGAGGTCGTGGGCCAATCCCTCAGGTTACTCCCCCTCCTAGCCCTCACCATAGTGACCAAGCAGATCAGATGGGTCAGAGAAATGAGGGACAGAATCCCAAACAGTCAGCAGTTGAGGGTTCTCAGATACGTCCACTTTTAGAGGACGTCCTAGCTCGTCTTGGACCTAGACAGGTAGATGAGCAGGAGGTTGTGAGAGAGAGGGATAGATCCCCTAGGAGAGTTGATGACACAGCACATCAGGATGCTATCATTGCTAGTCACATGAGGGATTTACTGAGAGCACGTCCTCCTACCTTTGATGGTTCAGGTGGAGGATTAGAGGCAGAGACCTGGCTACTAGATTTGGGTAGATGCTTTTCCATGCACCCTTATGGTAGCAATACCCGTGCCAGATGCACTATTATGCACTTGAGAGGATTCGCCTCTACATGGTGGCGTCTAGAGGAGCAGAAGCTCCATATAGATATTGGTTTTGTATCTTGGGAGATGTTTCTCGAGAGGTTCAGAGCTCGGTTCCTTTCGGAACACTGGAGGCAGCGTAGGGCTGATGAGTTCCATGATCTACGTCAGTTAGCTCTTTCTGTAGAGCAATACGAACGTAGGTTCTACGAACTCAAGCAGTATGCTGGTATTGGCGATGATGAGCCTATGTTAGTACAACATTTTATTAGGGGCTTGAACGCCCGTATCAGTGGTGGTGTCCGAGTCTTTGAGCCAAATACTATGGAAGTCGCAGTGGAGAAGGCTCGCATAGTTGAGGAGAACCTTATTATGGCTTCAGGTGGGCACACAGGAGTGCAGATTGGGAGTGCTCCTGCAGCAGGTTTTAGTCCACGGGGTGGACAGGCACAAACAGGTGGTTCTTCCAAGAACCAACAGACACCCACAAAGGGTGGGCAGCAACAAAGAACTCCTCAAAAGAACAATAACCCTCAACCACAACAACAAAACAGTCCTCAATCAGGAAAGGGTCGCAACTGGTGGCGCAACAAGCGCAATAGGCAGGATCAGCCTGCGTAGAGTGCTCAGTCTATCGTCAGTAGGGGTAGTTTTCAGCAATCCAATGCACCTTCGAGTGGCAGAGGATTTGGTAGAGGCACAGGCACAGGTTGTTATTCTTGTGGGCAGCATGGGCACATAGCTAGGCAGTGTCCGATGAGAGGTCCTTCTGGTTATGGATCTCGACCTACAGTTTCAGAACCTGCAGTGGGTGATGCAGGACGTGCACATACAATATATGCAGCGGTTAATGACCGCCAAGCTGATCACCAGAATACGGTGGTCGAAACTTCAGGTAAGTTAAATGGTGTTAGTGTTTCTATACTTTTTGATTCTGGAGCCACTGACTCCTTTATTTCACCGACCATTGTTGACCGTTGTGGTCTTGTGGCGGTAAAACAAGGTGGTAAATGGCAAGTTGAATTCGCCTCAGGGGTGAAAGTAGCAGTAGATAACTTAGTACATAACTGTGAACTCAAAATAGGTACATTAACTACCTTAGTAGATTTATATGTTACACCTTTAGGATCGTACGATATAGTACTAGGTATGGATTGGTTAGCATCTCATCATGCTATAATTGACTATCGACTTAAGACAGTTAGTTGTATTAATGATTTAGGTGCGAAAGTAGAAATCGTAGGTATTCAAAGACCTATCTCTTTGCGGATGATATCTGCTATGCAACTAAAGAGATGTCTTCGTCAGGGATGTCAACTGTTTGCAACAACAGTTACGGATTTAGATGAAGGTGAAAGTCGAGAGGTATCTCTTGATGATCATCCTATTCTTAGGGAATTCGCAGATGTATTTCCCGATGACATTCCTGGAATGCCACCGAAAAGGGATATTGACTTTAGAGTTGACCTAATTCCTGGAGCTGAGCCTATATCTAGAGCTCCTTATAGAATGACGACTCAGGAGTTGGAGGAACTTCGTATTCAGTTACAGGAACTTTTAGAAAAGGGTTTTATTCGTCCAAGTGTTTCCCCTTGGGGAGCACCTGTCATCTTCGTAAAGAAGAAGGATGGATCTCTTAGGCTATGCATTGACTATCATCAATTGAACAAGGTTACGATTAAGAACCGTTATCCTTTGCCTAGAATCGATGATCTTTTTTATCAAGTTAAGGGAGCTAATGTGTTCTCCAAAATCGATTTGAAATCCGGTTATCATCAATTGCGTATAGCTGAAGCAGACATTCATAAAACTGCTTTTCAAACTCGTTATGGGCACTACGAATTCACAGTGGTACCATTTGGGTTAACGAACGCACCATCTGTATTCATGAGTTTGATGAATGGTGTATTTCGTACATACCTTGATCGCTTTGTCCTGGTATTTCTCGATGACATTTTAGTCTATTCGAGGAACATGAAGGAACATGAAGAACACTTGAGACAGGTATTGCAATGTTTAAGAGAAAATCAATTGTATGCAAACCTGAAGAAGTGTGACTTCTTTCAATCTGAAATTAAATACCTTGGACATGTGATATCTGGAAAAGGTATTGCTGTGGATCCTTCAAAGATCCAAGCCATAGTTGATTGGCCCACTCCTACTAATGTAGGTGAAGTTCGTAGTTTTATGGGGTTAGCTGGCTATTATAGACGTTTTGTAGAGGGATTTTCTAGAATAGGTCATCCTATTACTTCTCTTCAGAGGAAAGGGAAGAAGTTTGTATGGACAGAACAGTGTCAGTTAGCTTTTCAAACTCTTAAAGAAAAGTTAACTAATGCGCCTATACTTATTGTTCCTGATCCTACTAAGGATTTCGTAGTTTGTGCGGATGCATCTTTAGAGGGTTTGGGAGCAGTCTTGATGCAAGATGGGCGTGTGGTTGCCTATGAGTCTCACAAACTCAAGGACCACGAATTAAACTATCCTACTCATGACCTAGAACTAGCTGCGGTAGTCCATGCATTAGTTCGTTGGAGGCATTTCTTATTAGGACATCGCTTTGAACTTCATACCGATCACCGTAGTTTGCAATACATTTTTACGCAACCTAACTTGAATGCAAGGCAAAGACGGTGGATGGAGTTCTTGTGTGAGTACGATTTTGAAGTAAAATACGTTCAAGGCAAAGAGAAAAAGTGGCTGACGCTCTTAGCCGATGTCGACATGAGATCTCTGCTACTACTCTTGAAGTTGATTTGAGAGGTCAAATAGTAGCTGCACTTCCTACTGATAGATTATATCAGGAAGTCAGAGATTGAATCGGGTAGGCCTTTAGAAGGACGATTTGAAGGTTATGTTCTAGAATTAGATGGTATATTACGACATTTAGGTCGTATCTATGTACCTCATGTAGAGATTCTTCGTACATTAATCATGACTGAAGCTCATAGAGATCTGTATTCGGCTCATCCAGGTGTCAAGAAAATGCATGCCGATCTTCGGCAATTGTATTTCTGGCCTGGCATGAAACGTGATATTGCTGATTATGTATCGAGATGTCTTGAATGCCAGCGAGTAAAAGCTGAGCATCATCATCCTGCTAGATTATTGCAGCAACATCTCATTCCCGAATGGAAATGGGATATTATATCCATTGATTTTATTGTAGGGTTACCTACGTCATCACGTCGACATGATGCCATTATGGTAACTGTTGACCATTTGACTAAAGTAGCTCACTTTTCACCTGTACGTTCATCATATAATGCTTCATCTGTAGCTAGGATATTCATGGAGGATATCGTTAGATTACATGGAATTCCTCGTAGGATCATATCGGATAGAGATCCTGTATTTACTTCTGCCTTATGGACTTCGTTACAACATGCTTTAGGTACACAGTTGAACTTTAGTTCAGCTTATCATCTTCAAACTGATGGTCAAACTGAAAGAGTTAACCAAATATTAGAAGATATGCTTAGGATGTACGTAATGGACCAACAGTCTCGTTGGGAGGATTACTTGTACTTAGTAGAATTCGCTTATAACAATGGATATCAGAGTTCTATAGGTATGCCACCATATCAGGCATTATACGGTCGTCCTTTCCGAACTCCACTTAGTTGGGATCGACTTGAGGATAGAGTATTACTAGGACCTGAGATGCTTCGTGACATGGAGCAACAGGTTGACCGTATTAGAGAGCATTTGATTGCAGCTCAAGATAGGCAAAAGAAATATGCCGATGCGCATAGGATTGATCGACAGTTCACTGTTGGTGATAGAGTGTTTCTTCGAGTGCGACCGCGAAAGAGTCCAATCCGTTACGGAAAAGGCTCTAAGCTTGCACCTCGTTTTGTAGGACCATTCGAGATCTTAGAGAGAATTGGTCCCGTGGCGTATCGACTCGCCTTACCACCCAGTTTGTCTCGTATTCATGATGTTTTTCATGTGTCAGTACTTAGACCATATCATCCCGACATATCTCATGTACTTGATTGGAATGCGTTGCAGGTAGAGGACGGGCAGCTGGCTTTGGAGCCCGTGGCCATTCTTCAGCACCGGATGCTCGGTCTCAGGGGTCGAGACGTTGATCAAGTGAGGGTCCAATGGGATCCTAGCTATGAGGCTTCGGCTACCTGGGAGGATGCGACACGCATGAGGGAACTTTATCCCTATCTGTTCGCAGGCTTTCAGGAGCAAGCCTGATCCTAGGGGGGAGGATGTAGTACCCCTCCGTTTATGCTTATGCTTTTTGTTGATACTTTTTCATACTGTTAGACCTATGTTGTTTTGTTGGATACTTTGATCGCTGGTTTTGAGCAATTGTGGATTATTCTGTGACATGATGATACTTTGTGTGATGTTTATTGATTTCAGACATGTTATGATTTAGCGTAGATGTTTACTTTCAGTTGTTTATTGCTATGCACATGCTTATGATGGACTAACAACATGCATTGAGTCAGTTTTCTGTGAGTGTATTGGTGTGGAGAACAGAATCGCATCACTCGCTTGCGAGTGCCCTGCGATATCTGTGATTTTCTCCGCACGGTGTGCCTGTTTAATGTTTTATATATATATACATGCATGCACGTTATTTGCTTGGTTGCAGGATTTGCAGGTACATGACACGACTCCACCTGTGTAATCAGGTCTGAGCGTGTCAAGACTCAACGGAAATGTTGATCGGGAGATAGTAGTTAGGTTTACCCTAGCCTAGTTTACAATTCTGGTCATAGTACTTAGTCAGTTTTCAGTTTTGAGTCATAGGTTGTAAAATGTTTATGTTGGTTAAATCATTTTGAAAGGTAAATTTGCTTATGTTTTAATGTTAGTTATTGTGTTTTATTATTGTTATTTAATTAATATTTAAATATGATTGAAATTTACCTATTTGATAATTTAATACATTAGTTAGTTTATTTGGTTAAATAGTTGGTCTTAAAAGGATTTAACTATTTTAATTAAATAAATTAATTAATTAAATTAAATTATTAAGTGCATAAATTATATTGTATTTAAATGAATTAGAAAATTAGAAAATAAAAATTAAATAAATTGCATGTGATTTGAAAGAAAATTGATTTTCAAATTTCAAATTTAATAAATTAATTAAAATTACATGCAATTTTTGAATGGCAAAAAACTGCCGAGAAGTGGAGAAGATATTTTCTCAACAACTTCTCGACATGTGTGTGAGTGCCATAATTGCAAAAAGGTTGTTGAAAATTTTCACGGAGGTTATTGAGGATCTGGATTTTGCACGGGGTTATTGAATTGCCTCGGGGAAATTTTCTGGGCACTGGCAAAAAAAATTCTTTACTGTGTTAAAAATCCAATTTTTCTTAGAGGATTTGTTATTTCCTCTGGGGTTGTATATTTGTGGAAGATCTTTTGGTGGAGGATCCTTCAAAGAATCTTGGAGGTTGGTTATTGGTTAATTTGGTTTGGCTTTGCGGGAAGGAATTGGAATTTACAGGCAAAAGGGATTCTTCTACAGATAGTCTTCTTTTAACAAGTATTCTTCTTTTTAAATTTGAATTCTTTTGGAAAGAATCATGAGAAAATAATAGTTTAGTTTTCCCTGTGTTTATTTTGAAAAATTCTGGTAAAGATTTAATTAAACAGTGAAGAAAATTTGTTGTGATAGAAAAAGAAAATTTTCTGTTGTTTGTTTGCAAAACCCTTATGATAATTTTAGAAAAGAGAATTTGGGGAAAAAGATTTTTGTTAAAATGATAATTGTATTCAAAAAAAAAAAAAACCCTGTACAGAAATTGGTTTTCTTTGAATTCTGTAAAAAAAAATTTCGTCAGAAATAAGGTTTCTGTGTTATTAGATTTTAAGAAATTTATATAATATATATATAAATTTCGCTATGAAATTTATGTAAATTTTAAATGTTAAAAACAAATCTTTTTGTAAAAATGTCGTACGGAATAAATCCGCAGGCCAAAATTTTGAAAAACCCCTGTTTCGAGTTTATTTTGAATGAATGATTTTATTTTTTTAAAAAAATTTACAGGGATTAGGGAAGGGCCGAAGCCCTCCCCCTGCCCATAAGGGGCGGGCGCAGCCATGGCCATGGCGATGCACCCTTTCCCCACAGGAAAACGCAGGCTCTGCGCGCGGATGTTTGTTTGGTTTAATATAAAATTTCATTGGTATTTTATAAATTGCTATGTATGTATAATTCGTTTGGTTTAATATAATTTCGAATTTTTTCAACATATATTTATATATATATATATATATATATTTTATATATATATATATTATGTGTTATATTTATTATATATATATTATTATTAATATATATATAATATATATAATTTTATATATATATATAGTTATATTAAATTATTTTTGAAAATTTTAATTTGATTTAAGTTATTTTAGGATTAATAAGATTTGATGTAAGGCTTATGTGAAAAGTTTAAAAAAAAAATTATTATGCAAGTTTAATGTAATAGGCAGTTGAATTTGACTAATAATCATGATCGTGGAAACTTGAATGAAATAATTTGTTTTATTTTCTTATTGTAAATAGAATCGTACTATTTTGAGTAGTTGTATAAAATAGGTGTTTGTAATAAATGGATTTAGCATATCCAAATGATAGACGAGTTTTGCTTAAAATTGTTTTATTTCTTTTTGTAATTGGGCAAAATGGGGAAAGTCTCTATTGATTAAGTCTTCCAGTCCAAAAGGGATAAATGGGGAAATTGTGATTGCTAAGATTAAATCTCTTGTATTTTCTAAGTATGTGTACATGATTTTGTTGGTGGTTGACACCTGGATTATGAATTCTATTTGTAGTTCATTATAACGTATATAGACTTTTATATTGATTCTGGTTATATGTACACTTGTAAACCTTAGACAGAGAACATAGTTTCCCATGTTATGTTAGGGGAGTGGCTATTTGTAAGGGCCGACACACAAAGTGGTGTCAGGGTAACTTACAAATAGTTAACTAAATCAGTGAAAATTAAAGTACACATTAGATAGTTTAAAACATGTAATAAGATGCTTATGCCTCGCTTATGACTCATAAGCTACTACAGTTATGAGTATAAGTTGAGAAGGCCTGGAATAGCAAATCGAAGTCTCGTTTCCTTAAGGGACATTCGATTCCGCAACTGTATGCAATAGGGGTTGGGTTTCGTAAGAGGTTACCAGGGTAACCCAAGGATTGGGGGCCAGGACCTAGGAAGAAACACCAGGGTAACCATTGCATCGTTGTGATGACACTCCACCTAGAATAACAGTTAAACCTTGTGTTTGTGTTTCAAATCAATTGTCAAAATCTGGAAGCAATGTAACCAATAGTGTGTATGTACTAGTGTCTAGGGTTAGTAGATTTGGTCTAGGTAGCCTTATTACTATCTCCTAGCACGGGGGGTGGACCTACGGGTACCACATGGTTGGGTGGAACGTGCACCTTACTCCGTTGGGTCCCCAGTTCGATTGTTGCATTGAGCGCTTCATGGATGGAGAGCTCGCACATGGACTTCTTATATACTTTCATTATTGTATATTGTAACATGTATTTGAAAACATCCCTCAATTTTATAAGAGGTGATCAATGTAATTGTAAATGTATTTGTTATATGAACTACCTCATCAGATGGATGAGCAATGTAATATCTTACCAATGCAATGTATGGAAAAATGTTTGTACTTCATTATATCTTGAATGGAAAATTTATCTTTATGCAATGTTTATTTTATGTTATGAATTATTAAGTGCAATACGAAATACTTAAGTCGCTTAAGGAAAACTCAAAGTAGTGTAACGTCGTTTAACCTAAGAATGTATGCAATTAATTAACTTAATATTATTACTTTAAAAAAAAATTATTACACCTTTATAACACTTTTGCAACATTCTTAGGTTATTAAGATGGGGCATTACAAAGTGAGAGGTTATCTAAATTTAGTTTTATAGTTTAGAAATGGTTTCAAAACTTTCAATGTCAAATTTTAATTTGGGTTCAGGTTGACTTCATATAACTAGTCATTATTTGTTGAGTTCAGTTTTTGAGATTCATCAACTTGTGTGCTAGGATGTTGTATTTAAAGACAACCCATAATTCATTTTACATCATCAAAGATCCATCTTAGAGAATTTAATCATGAACATTCAAGATATGTCCATAACATCATTATGGAGTATCAACATTGCATCATCAACCTACATCAACACCTTATATATCCCTATGTGTTTGCTTGTTGTCTTTGATCAGTGTACCAAACAATCAAATCAATAACAAGAGTTTGATCAAAGAAGAACAATCCTATCTTAAGAAATTCCTAAACAATGTATATCAACATTACCCCTTTTCAAACACAAGTCCATCAAGACAACTAAATTCTCAACATGAAATTTTGCAGTTTTGTAAGGCTCAAACATGTTGTGGCCTTAGTCACACCTTGTTTACTAGTTACCCTTGTGTTAACAAGTGACTTTAAGCATGGCATGATTAATCTTGTGACATTTTGATAAGGCATATTCTATTCACCCATTGTGATGTTCTTGTAAACACTTATTGTACTAGATGATGATGATTTGATTCCTTGATAGTATTAATGATTGTGTTCATGTTTTTCCTATGTACAAGTGTATCAAAGGGGTATGTTAATGTGATTGAATGTTTGAACCAAATGATTTTGATTCATCATGTTGAATATTAATTTTGTTATGTGCTAATAGTGCATTTAACTTGATGTTGAATAGTATAAATTACATAATGTTGCTAATCCTAGTTAAAAACTAGCTAATTATCGATAGATTTGAATATCAAATTGATTGGTTATGGTTAAATGAATTAAGGTTTATAAACATAATTTAATCAAGATTAAGTCAGGTGAAAGTGGTAAACATGTGTTGAAACATTAATAGTGAATTACAAGGATTAAATAGTATATGCTTGTAGCATTTTGATTATGTAATTTAATTGTATTGATTATGGTTTAATTTCAACCATGTTTAAGATATAAAATATGTCCCATTATTGTACATACTTGTGTTGATGAATAAAAAATCTCATGTGAATAAAATTGATGACAAATGTGTTACTAGATGAGTAGTACAATTTCATATATTGTAATGCTCCAAGTAAAATTTATCATGATGAGATTCCATGTGTACATAGAGGTGGAGGATTGTCAAGACCATTTTTACTCATCTCACTCCAAAAGGTGAAGCAATGATATTTGTTGTCATCCACCTATATGTTGAATCATCTTGATTTAAAGTGACTAAGACCCCATGCCAATTTGTCCTTTTTTATTTAATTGTTTTCAAAGGTTGGACATATGTTTTAAGGTGAACTTTATTGTCCTTTTTAGCTTATTGTCCTTTTTAGCCTAACGTAAATTGGTTATATAAAGTTTTTAGAAAAAAGATTAAAATTGTTGTTTGGAATAGTTTTAGTTTTATATTTTTAAGATTATTTTGGGCATATCTTTCTAGGCCTTTCTTTTTGTTTTGGGGGAAGAAAAAAGGGATTGGCTTCCATGCTAAAAGGTTGGCTACCAAAGCTTTCATAGGGCAAGACTTTTTTTTAATTTTTGGAGGCTAGAATGATACCATTTATGGATTGATCTTCTATTTTTTGGAGGGGCTTTTGCAATGTCTTATTTTCTACTTTGATTTGGATGCCATAGCCTCCCATTTTAGTTCTATGTTATAGCTAAATATCACAAACTTGGATGTCATTATCGTTGGTCATTTTACCTTTCCTTGGATGTTATTTTCTAGTCTTATCATCCTTGTTTTGGACACCATAATGATTGGTTTGGAAATCCTATATCATGGTCAACTTGTTAATTCTCTTCTACTCAAAATTAGCTACCATTTTTTAGGTGTATTGCTCCCCTTCTTGGTAATCATTTGTTCATATTCATTTTCATCTCTTTTCCTACAATGATTAAGGTTTTGTGATACAATAATGGATTGAGGTATATTGAATGATTATTTAATAATGCATCCCTAACTCCTAGATTTAAGCATCAAATATCCATACCTCAACGTACAACAAAAAAAACTAAATATGAAATAAACACATAGATAAAATGTTATCTTTGTTCAAACAAAATAATTACATTAATCCATTAGAAATTATAATCAGGCCTTGAATCCTTATGATATCCAAATACCAACATGTCTTAAATAGTTCCATATAATAGACTTCACCAAGAAATGATTCCTAATTTATACGTGCATTGTAAAATAATTTTGTAATATGAATGCTACCACATATATTCAATAATGTACCTATGCCACATGCAATGCACAATCATATTCATATTGATGCACCATTGAACTTATAATCAACTAGATATGAATTCACATTAAAGTTTGACCTCCTACCTAGATCTTTAATTCTAGTATGCAATCTAGTTCTTTTATGCTACATCATTCCTTACGTTT